>JANHFP010010391.1:75849-89472 GCA_032468135.1 Calamaria suluensis
GGGGTTTTTAGGGGAAATAATTTGGATTTTAAATATCAATAATTTTATATTTTTAAAATTTTATAGCCATTGTAAAATCTAATCATTTTTTAATATTTGTATATATTGTATTTTAATATCGTTGGCTGTGCACCGCCCTGAGTCCGCGAGGAGAGGGGCGGTATATAAATTTAATAATAATAAAATAAAATAAAATAAATGAAGCAGTAGAAGTTCCAACCAAGCTATGTCAGAAAACCTGAAGAATAACACAATGGCCAACAGATTGAAAGGTATCAATCTACATACCAATACCAAAGAAAAGAGATATAATAGAGTATGAAAACAATTGTATAATATTTTTAATTTGACATTCTACCAAAATAATGCTTAGCATCATTTGGTGCTGTTGATATATGCTTTATTCAATAGAGAGCAAATACCAAAAAAAATCTTATTGTGCTCATGAAAAACATTTATTTATTTATTTATTTATTACAGGGTGGAGGAAAGTGGGATCTGTTGTTACTTGATCAACCACTTCCACAGGGTGATGTTCCCTATTGGTTCCTCAGAGCCAGGTTGTTAGGGCCTTATTAAAGGATAGGAGGATTGGAGACAACCTCACATTGGGAGGCAAGATATTCCAGAGGGAAGGAGCAACAATAAGGTCATTAGGCTCAAGGGCACAATGCTAAATATTTTATACATTAATACAAAAGTATTTAGAAAGTAAAACAAATGAAGACAATGAAGAGTACCATGGTATGCCTCTGAATATAAATGTATTAGGTTAAAAATAACAATGGTGAAACAAAAAGGCAATTTTATTTATAGCAGCCAAACTTAATCAGAACATCAATGTTTGGTTTATTAATTATAAATCTATTTTATAATTATAATCTACTTATTGTAGAATGTTTCTAAC
The DNA here is from genome assembly GCA_032468135.1 of Calamaria suluensis. Classification (NCBI taxonomy): domain Eukaryota; kingdom Metazoa; phylum Chordata; class Lepidosauria; order Squamata; family Calamariidae; genus Calamaria; species Calamaria suluensis. The sequence continues at coordinate 76,757 of JANHFP010010391.1, forward strand.
CCATCTCAGTTCTGATGGATTTAGGGTAAATTACAACAAAATAACAAAGAATAACAAACAAAGAAATTGAAATGTCATTATCAATGATCAAATAAACACGGTAAACATTCAAGTGCCTAATAATTTAAACTATGAGCAGACAAATACTGGAGCAAAACTACAGTGCTTCTTTGGGACCAAAAGACTCCCAGATTACAACATAAGTCATTGAATCACTCTTGACTCTTGTCAAGTGGCATCTAATCTGCCTTCCCACTTTGGGCAGCCAGTGCTTCCAAAATGGCCCATTCCCAAGTCTTTGCTATCTCTGCCAAAGTGCTGCATCAGAAACAGTACCTGCCATGGAACGTGAGAATGGGTGAAAGTTCCCAGAATGAGGAACTCCTCAGAATGAGAAACTTCAAGATCACACCTATGGAAGACCTATCTGGTTCACTGATGAGCTGCCAGGCCACTGATACTTTTTTCCAAGGCTGCACTCAATGTCCTAGTGTATTGGGCGTTATGCCTACTGGCAAAATACTATTGTTTGCCACAGGAAAACTATGTGGAATCTGCACATGGGCCATAACTTTGAAAACTTTGATCTAAGGGATTGCAATACTTTGCAGATGTTCTCATTTGCCAGAGAAGCTTTTAGACTATGTCCCTTATGCCGATGTCTGACTTTTTGGCACATCAGAAAGCCTGTTTTGCTCCCAGATAATAGAACGCCATGCTCTGTGAGTTGAATTTGGCTTTGAGTCCCTCACTATTTAGGAAGGCTCCTCTCTTTCACCAGGCTTAAATTATTAAATTATTAAAATATGTTAGTACCTATTATAGTGGTAAAATTTGACCTGTGTTTTTAAATTTTTGTATTTTGTAGAGTACTCACCTATTGAAAGGCGGAATATAACTTTTTTTAAAAAAATAAACAAATACATTTTGATCTAGAGTGGTTCTGATTTAATGTTATAGTACGGCTGAGCAGTTCATTGGCTTGTATCAAGAATGTACTGACTTAAGTATGATTTGGAATAACCTAAATCTGTAAGAAAAAGTCCCAGTACTACATAAAAGTACTTGTCTTTCAATTTATACATACAGTAGAACCTCTGGTCATGAACGCTTCTGACCATGACCAAATTGGGTTCTGATCAAACGATTCTCAAAATGTTTAAATTTGGTCATGAACATATACTCAGGTGGCAATCAAACACAGCCATGGCAGATTTCTCTTTCCAAACCATTTTTTGTTAAGCGCCAAACAACAGCAACCTCATATGGCTGCTGCATTAATTTTGGTTAGGTTCAGACCATGACCAAATTGGGTTGTGACCAAAGTTATGGAAGAAATTATGATCGTGACCAGAAATTCTACTGTACTTCTTACTACTTATTCCCTGAAGCATGTTTTACAGTAAGTAAAGAAAATGAAGCTGAAAAGAGTTGAAAGTTTGGATGCTTCACCACAATGTTGATCTGAAAAATACATTCAAATCAAACCATTGGACATTTAGGAAAGCATAAAGATTTTGGAGTAGCCTTCCCATTCCCCAGACTTGAATGTTGCCTCTGAGATCTCAAACAGCAGCACATGCAAGGACAACTAGGAATATTTCTGAGCCAGAAGATATCTTCAAGGAAGAGTAGAGAAAAAATAGAAATACAAAATGTCCTAATTCTATATTTGAAACATTTGAAAAGATTCTCAAAATAATTCTTTTAGCAACACTCCAAGTCCAGTAACTCTCCAAGTAACTTCTTTTTCTATGATTTTTCATAAATACAATGGATTCTGTTCCAAATATTCCCAATATAAAAATATTACGCTTTATTGGGGAAAGTGTATATAAAGAATACATATACAGAATACATATAAAGAAGACTCCACACACATTGTTTGGCTTGAATCCTTTATTGGTACAAGCTACTTGAAGGTATTGTTGGAGCAAATGCTCTGGTTTCGCCATCACTTTATAAAACCTAAATCACACATGTGACCCATAGGTAAACCCCACCCCATGTCAGCCAGTCCCTGCCAGAGAAGGCAGCCGTGATGTCATCAGAGAGCGCCTGCAGCCTTTGGAAGAGACAGGTCAGAATGAGGAGCCCAGCCTGATAAAGATAAAGGAGTGCTGGATTGCCGGAACCCCTGCGCCCATCTGAATGGCATGCCTGACACGTGGCCATGTGTGGGGCTGACAGAAAGATATAATAGTGTATCATATTTTACTTTACTGATGGAATAAATTATTACATCTTAAATTCTGGAAACCACAGGTTTAATCACAATAAAAGTGATTAAAAACTGTTACATAAATACTATTAAGCCCTAGTGCTGTGATAGCGAACCTAAGGCATGAGTGCTAGAGGTGGCACCCACAGCCCTCTATGCTGGCACGCATGCTATCAGCCCATGTCAGATCTCCATGGCGTTTTTTTTGTGAGCTCCTGTTTCCCTGCAAACAATGAAACAGAAACTCACGAAAGAAAAAGATCTTACTTCTTGCTGTGCTGCCGCTGTTGGGATGCCCCGCCTCCCGCCGACTAGCTGATCTTTGGGTCTCTGCTGCACATACATGCATGTACACACATGCACATATGTGTGTCCACACATGCATGTATACCTCTCACTGCACGCACCTTTCAGTTTGGGCATGCATGCACATGCAGTTTGGGCACTTGGTGTCTAAAAGGTTCACCATCACTACCCTAGCGGATTCAACTAGGGTACAAAATGTGTTCAAACAATAGTAGGTAGGAGTAAATAACACAGGTCCTTTACATTCTTTGAAGGCCCTATGATCATCTGGAGAAATACTGGACAGTATTAATCCTTTATGTAGAATTTAAAAATGTTCAAGAAAGAAAAAAGAGAGTTATGTAGTAGTTAGCTATAAATAAACTTGAAAGTCCTGTTTAGGTTGCATTCTAAATTACATAAAATAAATTCTGCTTTGTCTTCTGCACAGGGAACTTTAGTTTATATGTCCCCATTACCCATTGCTCAGAATTTTGATGTGTAAACTTGTAGTTATATCATGAAGTAAAGGAAAATGTAACCTCAGAAATGAATTTTTTTACTTTCTATTTAAACTGTGAGAACAGCTCACTCACATTTTAAAAATTGTAAATCAAACATCAAATATTCTGGTCATAAGTTTTTTAATTTTTTAATTTTTCTACAAACATCTTTTTGCATGAACAGCATGGAAGCAGGTTCATATTTTGATACAATTAAAGCAATATTCTTCAAATTTAATACAGTTGACAGTACTTCCCATATTTTGTTAGATTATAATTTTTCTTTAATTATTTAATATTCTCATATATTATTAATATGCCAAACATCAAACTTTCCAAGCAAATGCATCAGCTTAGAATCTTACCTTAAATTAAAGATGTCAAAGAAATTATAAACAGAGGTATCGACTATTTTTTAAATTTCATATGCAGTTAATTAGTACATATATGAAATTTATACTGCAACTGTTCATTGATTAATGATGTAGAAATATATTTTCTACTTTAAATAAAAAATAAAATGGTTTGCTCAGGTCTAACACATTTAGGCTTTTTTCAACAAACCTGGATGAATAAAGTTTGAAAGTTAGTCTTTTAAGTAATAATTATTTTGTTTAATCTGAATCAGTGCTTCATTGGATCAAACGTATACCGTACGTGGCCAAATCATGCAAAATAAAGGCACTGAATTCATACAACAGATAGGCAGGAAAAAAAATCTATTGTTATATTTTGGAATATGAATTTTCTAGTCCTTACATTTATTTTGCTTTCCATGGCTATAAACCATGGAAAGTGATTTTAAAATTAAAGTTATTTTAAAATTACTTTCTTTCGAAGTAAGTATTTTCCCTCTGAATATTAACCTTGTGTATTATCACTAATAAACTGCCAGTTTTTATTGTTCCCAATTTCCTGTTGCTTAGCAGGTGAGCTGCAAAATTGCTATCACATTTAATTAAAGCTTTTTAACAAGGAAAACAATGCCCAGTTTTCCTAGGCCACTGCAGAGCTTTATCCCCATTTGATTTTCTTGACCTGTGGTCCAGTTACACATTATTTGCTATAGAACCCTGGATTTCCGGATATTAGTAAGGTCGGTGCTATCAAAACATAGAACTAAAAAGCTTTCATCCTATCTTCCATGAGAGAAGCATGGGAAAAGGGTCAAGCCCAGGAACAAACCACATAGTAACTTTTTTAAAACTTTTTTTTTTCTGAACAGAAGTACACAAGTGTACCTAGAAAATAATTAACAACTGGGTTGTAATTCTTCTGTAAATAAAAGATGTAGCAACATTGCATTAATTAGATTGCAGTGTTATGTTTTTTTAAGGGGTGAAATGGGCCTTTTCTGGATGACATGATCTGCCAGGGATGAATAATTTGTTGATTCAGCCTGCTTGTTAGAAAAAGAACTTTGGAATCAAATGGATCCTATGAAGATTTTACACTGCAAAAAGAAAAAAATGTGAACAACAACCCACCCATGCTAATTTTTAAACTCTTTACTGTTAAAGTAATTCCACTGACTCTTAACTACGTTGGGCTGGTATGAAGTGTGTTTAGCATATGCAGAGAATCCTTGACCTATGACTATGAACGAATGTTTGTTGACCATTCAACAACTCCAGAACCCTGGCGTTCTGGCTGTCTCAGCATTCCTTCAGTCCTGTGATTGCAACCTGGAAACTTGACAACTGGCCTGCGCTTACAATCAGTTGCAGCATCCCACAATCACAATGCATTCGCAACCTTCCCTGGCAGCATCCCCAGAAAGTCACCACTGGAGAAGCTGACAGAGAAGGTCACAAATAGCTGGACTAACTTCTCCCTTGCACATTTGTACACCCGCCCCAACCAATGCTGCACCTCCCACATATGCCTTTGCACCATCTCACAACCTCCAAGACCTTTACAGTGCCTGCATCTCTCATCATACCGTTTCCTGACCACCAACAGCAAATTACCTACCCCCTGCCTCCCCCTCACACTTTTTTTAAGCTAGCAACTTCCTGATGGCTCCCCCACTGATTCATTGTAGGAAAATGGCAGGAATTTGCCTTGCTTAATAACCCTGAAATTTGGTTAACAATGATAACTGCCATTGTGAAGCAATCCAGACTACATCATCTATCAATATAAATTCTGGTCCCAATTTTTGCCATAAGTCAACGACAGACTGCAATGAAAATGGCATTTTAAGAAGTTGTTCAATTGTTATAACTTTTAAGCTAGAAGAAAAATAAGACAAATACTATGCAAAGAGTACAGTTTTTAAGGGGAAATAATATAAAAGTATTAATTAGAAACAGTTTCAATCTTTATATATGTGTTGATGTAATCATCAGTAGGGAAGAAATTTAAAACTAATTAGTTTTTCAATTTTGTGTTTACTGATTTTTCTTTTGTTTCTCTCTTGCTTCATTTCCCCCCTTTTCCTTTGTTTTCCATTTACATGGTTTTATATTATTTTTGAAAGAATAACAAACACTGCTGACATTAATATATTTGAGTTTTAATGAGATTTCAATTTATTTCTTAAGATTACAATTAAAGTGGTTGTACACACTGAATTAATTATATAATAACAAGTGAATTTTATGATAATTGTAAACTTTGTTTATTTTACCATATTTTATTTTTTATCCACTGTGGGTTTTTCTGTTTTCCTTTTTTATATGGATATTTATCATGTTTTTTTAAATTCTTTAATGAATTATTTTTTAATTAAGGAGAAAAAAACCATAATGCCAAATTGAACTTTATAGATATAGTTTACACGAAAAGCAATAAATATGTTAAGTACATTATATAAATGGAATTTAGGATGCAATATTTTATTTTAATAAAAATGGAAGTGCAGCTTTTCATAAACTATTCTGCAATATAAATTGAATACTTTTAATTAATATGGTTTAATGTGTTTAATATTTGTGTTTAATGTATTTATTATTAATTATTCTGCAGAGCATATGTAAACATCTTTCATAAAATAAAAATGTTAAGCACAATTATCTACATTTATTCCTCAGTCACAAAATGATAAATACAGTTGTGCATAATAATTTACACATGCATGAATATGCATCCATCATGTATCCCTATACATGGCATATCATCCAATACCATTCTTTCTTATGGTTACCTATATAATTCAAAGGATAGAAAGAAAGTAGGCTATTAGTAATAATAATTAAAGCCAATGTTTTCTAAACTGATCCTCATTCATGTTCTCTCTAAGACCAAGCCACTTTAAAGCTTTCTTATTTGTCACTTTCGTATTCAATCCACACTCCTTCAGTAGCCATTTGCTCTACTCTCATATTAATTACAGGTAGTCTCCAGTTTAATCCAGTTCAATCCCAAGGTGGAATCTCTCCAAGCACAGGAGAGATTGCCTATAGGATCAAATTTACCTTAAGTCAAATTTGTGTGTAAGATGGAACAGTATTATTTTGCAAAACCGTATAAGTATTGTATAAAGAACTGGAATCATTATGTATTTAACTTGAATGTGCATTTAACTCAAATGTTGCTCTGTTCTTAACAATGGGTCACACTTAATCTTGAGACTTGCTATATTTGTTTTGATGTTTTATCCTCATTCATTCTCTCCATTTGATAAAAACAACTTAAAGTATTTCCTGTTTAGAGTACTCTCTCATTAGATTCTTATATTTAATTCACATTCATTCTGCACTCATCCATTCTTGATTCTGTGTCTTTTTGTTTTAGTAGGCACATTTCGTATATTACCTATTAGAATTGCATGCAATTTACTTCCAGGTTTCTCCTGACATACTCAAGTCTCATGTCCACTATTCGTGTCTTCTACTGGCAAATGTTTATTCCTCACAATATGCTATCCACTACACTAGGATTTGATTTTTTTTAAAAAAAAACCTTTCTCTGTATATTTTCCTTTTTTTTTTAGTTAACATTCTGCCATGACATGCTTCCTCCTTGCTTTGTTCCCTCCCCTCCAACTTTTACATATAACTTGAAATTGTTCATCCTATTTCTTCTGTCAAACACAATTCTGGATTTTGCTGCATTAATTTTCAGACTCATCCTCATTGTACTCTTATATATAATTTGCTGCAAAATTACAATACACTCAAGAATTGAAATGGGTAACAACAAACATACATGATCAGGGCATACAAATTTGTACTTTGTAAGTCAGGAGAAGCTCATTGGCCCTGTTGCTCTTCATTGGAAAGGAAGAAATTACAGGAAAATAAGCAGGCAACACAGTGGGGAATACACACTGAAACAATGCACTGGCAGCTGTGAGTGCAGTCAGCAAACAGTTTAGTGTATTCCCTATGGTGTGGTTACTCACTGTGTTGTAATCTCTTCCTCTACAATCTTTCTGCTCTGTGGGGTGGGGTTGAGGGGGATAATGGTCAAGCACAGGAGGTGTGAGAAAGAGAGGGAGGGAGGAGAGAGAAAGAGAACTCTGTGGATGTTTCTCTCTTGTTTTGCAGACCTGGGCAGGAGAATGCACCGGAATGCTTGATGAGGTGAGAAGAGGCAACTTCCAGTCATGCACACAGTCAATGTGCAAGACAATTGGCTCTTCCTTGTTTTCTGCTCTATCTTTCTTTGCTTATCTTATCTTACCTCAATCCCCCCCTGAGCTAGCCTGCTCCACACCTAGGCCTCAGACTCAGTATTAGATCAAGTATCAGCTACCTCACTGCCTTTTCTTAAACAACATATCACCAACCATCCTCTCTCTGAAATCCACACCACTCTAATCTCACCAAAGTGGGGAAGAGGAACAACACTAAACTACATAATAGGAATGACTCACGGCCCCTGCCAAATTTGTTTCTTGCCGAGAGAAAAAACAGTAACTGTGCCTCAGAAAGACACCCTTACAATCCTGACCAAGAAACCTTCAATCCAAATGACAATACTTATACATATATGGTTTTCAAACAATAAGGAAAGGCAAGTCCTGGAGTAAGCTGCAATTAAAGTTCAGTAAGCTCACTATAACAGCAGTCTACCAACATGAATGAAATTGGCAAAGAATGTGCATGTGACAAAATGTGTTGCATGGGTCCAGGTTACCTAAATGACCATCTCATCTCAATGGGAATGGGCTTGCCCCATTCACGTCTGCAAAAGGTATATCCTAAGGAGCCCACTGGCCAAGGAATTCTGGCTGCCACTCAAGGAAAAGAGGCTTTTCTGCCATCTCTCCTACCTTCTGGAACAGTGAATCCCTTGAGGTGAAGTCCACTTCCACCCACCCAACCAATAAAACCTGGCTCTGCCGATTGGCCTGGGCTCCAAATGAGGATGTGCCATCCTAGAGGTGAATTAAATAGAAGATGTTTCTGCCATATGAATTATTTATCTGCCAATTTTAATATTATATTTGTTGTACTACTATTTTAATCTTTCCTAACATTGTTTTATCAGATTATAAGCCATCTGGAGTCACACGAAGTGATATGCATGGCATATAAATTTAAGGAAAAATAAATGAATAAGTTGCTATTCCATATGGCCAATCCAATGGTAGCTACAGGACATTGATCGATCCCATTATGAAGCTTCCTGCTTGCTTCTGTGCCCTCTGCCATCCCATGCCCTGAACCAGGAGAGTGAATCAGGTAGAGTCTTATCTAGTTGCTAATATGATCCAGCCACAGCCCCATAATCACCACCTTCTGCTGTCCGGGAAAGCCACACCAGAGCTAATATTGTTGCCGCTACCCCATTATAAAATACATTATGTTGCACGTTTTATCATTTTGATGTCCTTGTGGTTAGGAATATCTTGTTCAAATCCAGTAACTAATTGATTCAAGAAGCAGTTGTAATGCAATAATAACATAAATAACTGCCTATTACTAAGCTTCCAAGAATAACAGGTTTTGGCAAGCAGTGATCATTATTCATCTGTTTGGCTTAGGCACTATATTACCAAGAGTGGGAAGCCTATGTGTTATGTCAGATTGGATTGGATTACATTGAAGGACATCTCAAGGAACCCTGCGATGCTATGCTTCCTGGAGAAACACCATTCCCTCATCTACTAATCCTAAAAACAACAGTAAGTTACTGTAATATACTTATTATTGTCTACAAACTGTCATTAAAACCCAGTTCAGGTTGGTTTTTTACTGCTGTCTACTTGAAATGTTATGCGATCCTTGTCAGTATGATCTCTTCTTTGGTTATCTTTGAAGTCCAATTTAAGAACATTCTGGTCATATGAAAGCTATCAAAATGTAGTTATGCATCTTAAGACTTTCGGCTTATGTTCTTGCCTGTATAGAAGGCCCAAACAAAACAGCTACTGTTATGCTACATTGATATGGAGTAAAGAACCTTTAAAAAATTACATTGCATGCATGGCTCAGGAATTCTTTTACGATGTCCATATGGTAGCTATAAAACTTGAATCAACATTCAGGGTTTAATTTATTAGTTTTATTATGTTGGTCTATCACCTTTAACACATAATTCTATTAACTCAATAGATGGATTACACAGTAATGAGTGTCCTATAAATTAGACTTGACTTCTAGTAACTTCAGGAATCTAAGTAGTTTTCTTGGTGATAATATGGAAGTGGTTTGTCATTGCTTTCTCCTAGGATATTTTTCAGCTTCTCTACTAAGAATTATTTCTTTCTCTCCCCCTGGAACATCATATCTGCTCTACATTAGATACTGCCTATTTTGTCCTACTACAAGGCCAGGCAGTACTTCTCCATGTTTCTTTATCCCCTTTCAGACTCTTCTTTTGAATATGTTATCTCCCTTTCATTAACCAAGGGCAATGAAATTATTATAACAAAGCTTTAATTAAAAATCAAATGTAACCCATGCTAATAAAAATATTAACCTTCAGAACATAAAACTTGATAAAAAATATCTGGGTAATGTAAGCTTTGAACCAAAGCCTCTGCTTATTTCTTTGTCAAAAATATTCAACCATAGTAGACTTTGCTAACTGTCATTATTGTAACTGTAACTGTTTTAGTTATTGTAGTTTCACCATCTACACTCCTACAGTCAACTGCACTAGCAATGCCATCTGCACAAGTATAGATGGTCCATTTCAAATGTTTGTATCTAATGTGCAGATGATAGGAAAAAAATGCAAATAGAACAAGGCTATCCCTTGAATAAGTATTGTAGTTTAGCAATTAATCTTTCTTTGTATATTGAAGGTGCCAGTTCTTTCCATCAGGGATTGTGTGTTTAGTTAGGAAGTGTAGAAAATTTAACAATAGTCTTATTATGAGAAAAAACATCCAGTATTCTTGTACATATTGTTGCAGTTTTAAAAGAAAGTACTGTAAGTATTATTTCTAAGAAATAAAGTTTGTTTTAAAGGTACTAAATGAATGCTCAGCATACTCTATAGGAATCTCTAGAGATAGATACTCTTTCTAGAAAAGGTCAGGTTATGCAATTAGTCTTAAGCAGTTTTCGGCACTAATGTACATGTGTTAACAAGATAGCCACAGCTTCTGAGTATACATGGAAGAAAGCTAACTGCTATTTCAATGCTCAGTTCCCAAAACACTTTGCTTAACTCCCCCTGTGTTTCATTCCCTTGCAAGATTCTAAAGGGACTTTCATTCTCAAATATCAACAGATGCTTTCTCTCAACAAAAATTTCTCCAAAGGCTGCTCCATATAGAATATGTTGCAGCAGCCCAACCAAATTGCAACCCAAAGGTTGTAAAAATACAACTTCTTCAGAGGAAGTACAATCCCATCTTCATTAATCCCAGATGATGTTACTGTTGTTTATTACAAAAAAATAAAAGCTATTTGGCATTTGTATGATTTAATATGGGGTTGTTTCACCTGATTCCAGATCCTGAGAGCTCTCAGACATTGGTTGAGGCTTTCCATGGCATCATGTCTGCCTAGGCTAGTTATGTATAATTTGTGTAATCATCATATTGATGACTCCTCTTTCTGAACTGACAGAAGATGTCTCCCAGCAACTTCAACAGCAAAACTTTCAGAAAAACTTTTCAAGCAGTCTCTGAAATCTCTGAATTGTCCTGAATTCATGCACCTACAACGTGTAATTTGACAAGTGTTCTGACCACAGCAAAAACAAATTCCAGTACCCAGTATTCCAAAATAAAGCCAGGTGTGATTATTTGTAATGAGTCAGTGGTCACCATGGAGGCTCTGAACTGAAGAGCCAGGTCATTAAAGTACCTTTGTAGTAATCATGACTTATGAGATAATCTACTGTACATGTAAAAGGCAGCTGTTAAATGGTCAGGTAGTCGGTGCCAACAGCAGTGCAGCTTATTTTCCAGCCCAATTCCATACAAAGGTGCTCACACCAGCCACCTCAAGGACAATGCATTAGCTCTTCAAGGTAGGCCAGAAAAGAAACAAATCAGTTACAACACAGAAACTTCCTGCTTTCTTGTGTTTGCCAGAAAAACTAGGGAAGATCTGATTTGGAATGCTTCCCATCTGCTTCTGTGGCCTGAAATGCTCTCTGAATGTCTAATCTGTCTCCCAAGGTCATTTCCACATACCATTACACAATGCTCCTTGCCACTGTGAGTCTTCTACATAAATTTATGTTGTGCTACTGCAGGACCAGAAACCTGGATACAAAGTATGAGAGCTACATCTCCATTGCTCCCAGTCATGCTGTAGATGGATATAATCTAAATGCCACAGAGCTGACATTTATCAGCACCTTATAGACCAAGTCACCTGATAATGTTTCTATCTGGACCAGGACTGGGGAAACTGACTTAGAAGGTACATGACAATGTGATTCTCCTACAGCAGCTTGCTTAGTGGCCTCCCACTATTTCTGTTCCTGCCCATCACAGTCCCAATTTGGAAACCATTGCATCATCTCAACCAGGGGTGGGCTGCTGGGGGTTCACAGATGTTTAAGGGAACCTCTAGCTAAGATTCTGTGCAATTCAGAGAACCTCCAAATCCCACTCTTGGCTGGGGAACCTTCCCCCCTCCCAGGAGTCCCCATGCAGCCCTTTCTGGATGCAGGTAAGTGCAGAGCATGTGTAGAGGCTCAGGGAGGGTTGAAACAGGCCTATCTGAAGTTCAGGAAGAACTGCAGAGGGCCTCTGTAGCCTTGGGAGACAATTTTTGCCCTCCCAGAGGCTTAAGGAAAGCCTCTGGAACCTGGGAAGGGCAAACCCCTCCCCTGTGGTGCAGGGGGATGACTAGGCCACACCCACTATGTCAATACCCACCCAGAACCCCTTGCTAAAATTTTTGAAGCCCACCCCTGATTTCAACCAACAATTATTTCTGCATTTTCATCCTCACATTTTTCCAAACTCAACACTGGTCTCAGTCATCATGTGCATTTTCTGCATCCAGAGCCAGATTATCCCAGACCAGAACCTGAGATTTAGTCTCCAACTGTTCTTTATGATCAGCCTCTAAGGAGGTTGATAATAGCTCTACTTCAAAGCTCCACAATTGATGTTGCTAGTATTGCTTTTCATAGTATTCCTCACAGTAGTAGTAACATTCTTCATAACAACACACAACTAGAGACAAGGATGAAGCAGGCACCAGATCTTTCTAAACACTCCCTTGAACTTTCTGAGGTCTGCCATCAACAGATCCAATTTAGAATATAATAAGAGTTGGAAGGGACCTTGGAGGTCATCTAGTCCAACCCCCTGCCCATGCAGGAAAACCTACACCTCTTTA
>JANHFP010010391.1:122487-138605 GCA_032468135.1 Calamaria suluensis
TGATTGTGTTTTTAAATTATGGCTGTAAACCGCCCCGAGTCCTCGGAGAGGGGCGGTATATAAATTTGATATAATAATAAATAAATAAATAAATAGTTAATACAGACAATTGCCTGCATAATAAAGAACTACTCAGCAGTAACTCCACATGTCATTCTTGATTCTTTGGTCATGACAGGGATATTCCAGGGATATCTCAAACAACAAGTGAAGATGATACTTGTTGCCATGTGATCAGAGCCTTTTCCTTTTCTCTGATTGCTGATGTCACACAAGTATAAGGTGAAACTTTGATCATGGAGATACAACTGCCTTTTTGACTTTTTTTGACACTGTCCCTCACTCACCCCACTAATATTACTTTTATTATCGGTAACAGCAGACATGCCATCTAACCAAGAAAAATCATGGTCAGGATTCATTTGAAGATTATGATGGAATCCAAATAATGAATTAAATAGCATATCCTTGCTAGAAACTAGTGTTAATAGTCTCAGAAACATGAAATCTTGTTATCAAAGTTTAAACAAATTAGTATTCTGAAGCCAAAAAAGCTCACATTTAGTAAATTTAAAATATTTTTAAACAATTATGATACTATTAAAGTATTTTTCTTTGTTATGGCATTGGTTTTCCTTTGTTGTAATAGATATAAAAATATGATATGTAGCACTTGTAGGGCACATCAAATTTTTCAACTTTAAATTTCCAAACATTAGAGATGTCCAAAAGTTGTGACATGCCTTTGTGGATTGTAAAGATACTTTGGTTACTTTAAATATAATTTCAGTGTGCATGGTAAGTAGCTACATAAATATCCTAACTTTTTAACATTCTTGTTTCATTTGAAATGAAACAAGCAAAGTAACACATACAGCCCCAAAGAATGTTAAAATGATGTTAGGAAAAAGCCTTGCAGCATTTGGAATCACACTTTTTGCCACTCTGGCTCGATACTATCTAAGTATTGAGGATAGGGACAGTTTTTCAGATTGGAACTACTGAGAATTACATTTGGAACTACTGGCACATAAACTGTGCACTCTGCCACTTCATCTTTCTGTTCTGGGTAGGAACTAACCAGGATGTGGTTAGCCTATCTGTTTATTACAATGAAAACCCTGTAGACTGTGGTTAGGATTTTTTTTGTGTGTGTGCATTTTTCAAATTCTTTCTTATCTACTGAGATAAACAGAAAGCACCCGAAAAAAGGCATCCAGCATGAACATATAAAGCAGGATGCGTGATCTGAAAAAGCATTTCATTTACAGGCAACCCTCCGGGGATTAGAAGTGATAGGGGGAAAAAAAAGAAAAACACATTGTCATTCTTGCAAAATAAAACTAATGAAAACTATTACGATCACATCCATTTTCCTTTTGCACTTTTTAAAAGATGTTGTATAATTCAGGATGGAATCATGCGATCGTAGAGGATGTTTATAAAACACCTTGGGAGAATAAATGAAAAAGAAATTAAGTTATACATCCATGCTCTAGAAAGGTATCTGCTGAATCAAATTTATACACCACATTAGGTACAGGTTTATTTCTTCTTAAAATGCCATTAGCTTCAGTGATGGGTTGCTTCCAGTTTGGACCAGTTTGCATGTTAATGAATTGGTTCTCACCATTTGGGAGCTGGACCCTGTTGCCTGCCCCGGTGCAATTTTTACCTTAATTTTCCTGTTTTCCGTTAGCTGAATCGGCCGATTGCCACGCCTAGCCTCTCCTAAATGATTGTGGGCATGTGCACAGTGCATGTTTGGTGTGCATGCGTGCAAGGCATGCTGGTCGTGACCCTACTGTGCATGCACAGAACGTATGAAGAAGAGAATCAGTAGTAAAGGTAAGTGGAACCCACCCATGATTAGCATCTTAAAAAACTGTATCATCCATAAAAATAAGCCTACTTATATTCAAACTGATTCATAATCTGGATTGATGTCAGACTGCATTTGCTACAGAAATTAGAGTAGCAATTAAAAAGTATACAGTACTTTATTATAGAGGAAATTGGCAAATACATCCAACAGGGATGTTCTACATCTGGCATCTAATTCCATCTCCACATTCTCAGTTTTATATGACAAACTTGTAAAAATAATAATTTAAATTTCTCACAATGCCTCATAAAGGCCAGTATATATCAGTTATAATGTTGTGGGAAGTTTAGATAGATAAGTCTAGACAGATACATTAACAGTTGGGTTAGTCTTAGCAAGAATGATAGTTGCACAACAACCCACAAGTATTTAATATCAGATCTGAGAAACACAAAGCAAAGTATGCATTAAGACGTGGGAAATAAATGATGCATTTGAACTGCAGTGAACATAAGTGGACCTAGTATTCTCCCACCGACATAGGATAATGAACTGCTTAAAGCAGTGTTTCTCAATTTCAGTTGCTTGAAGAAGTGCAGACTTCAACTCCAGAATTCCCCAACCAGCATGGTTGGCTGGAGAATCCTGGAAGTTGAAGTGGCTGAGGTTGACCAACACTGACTTAAAATGTGTTCCACCTAAAACATAGCTGTGCCATGTCTGACCCACTTCTGCTAAGTTTTAGCTCGGAAGTCTGGCTGTCCCATTAGGCTAGTTGCAGAATATTTAAGGCAGCTACAGAAAAGGCTGGAGCAGAGAGTCTGGAGACCAGCCATGATATAACATTCTGTCAGCTTCTCCCAGGTCCCAAATGACAGGACCTGATGGAGACTGTTTGATTTCAAAATTCACAAAAGAACTAGAATTCAGCTCAAACATATTTTAGTTACTTCAAAATCATCTACTAGTTCTTCATTTTCTTGAAAGAAAACGTATTCTCCAGATACTTTGGACCTGCTAATTCAATCATTCCTGACTATTGATGGTGCTTATATTATTAAATCTCTGATAAAATAAAGTGAAGAAGCATTTTTCTCAAGCTTTCTGATTTATTCCTAATTTGTAAATAAAGCAAAGAGATTATAAATTCTCATTGTACTGAATTCAGTCCTAAATTCAAATTTATGTACAAAGACTTTGAAAACCCATCATTTAATTTCAGTCAGAACTTACACCATACTGAGAAATCGTAGGTGTGCTTTAAGACAGGTTTTGTCAGATGCTAAGTTTTCTCCACTCCATTTTTATGTTGCAATTTTATATTCCACAAGCCTGCCTAAAATAAGTTGTTTTTTGTTTAGATGCAGTACAAAAATAGGAAAGAATGTGCTCAAAATACATTTTTGAAGCTGTGTGTGTGTACCTGTGTGAATATAATATCAACTCAATTCTACAAGTCCCTCAATTCTGACAGCTTTCCAGGTACTAAGAAATAACAGTAGAAGCAATCTGCAGGATCAGCCTGAAAAATGTAGCAAATCTTAGCCAGAGCTGAAACTGTTTGATTCAAACAAAGCTTCAAGGACATTTTTAGTTTTTTCAGATGTTATTTTTCACCTCCATAATTCTTTGATAGCCTGAGAACTCATATTTTCCTTTGATAGTGTTTGTTTATGATGTGAAGAACAGCATCAGACCAGAACCTTTTGATGTTCAGCCTAGTGAATACCAAAAAGAGAAAGCTTTGAGAATGAAAAATGAAGACTCAAATGAAGTTCTCAAGGTTCTTTGCAGTGCACAAGAAAAGTAGAATGAAGCAAAGTAGTCTTCTCTTACGTTGACCAATATTTTCAAAGTCTGAAACTAAATTGAGGAACTGTCTAGCAAAGAACAACATTCTTTGAGGGAAGCCTTGCAGCTGTCTATGCAGTAAAAAATGGACACGGTGACTCAGCAGCTAAGAGAGCTAAGCTTGTTGATTGGAAGGTTGGCAGTTCAGCAGTTCAAAACCCTAGTGCCGCATAATGGGGTGAGCTCCCATTACTTGTCCCAGCTTCTGCCAACCTAGCAGTTTTAAAGCATGTAAAAATCCAAGTAGAAAAATAGAGACAACCTTTAGTGGGAAGGTAACTATTCTGTGCACCTATGGCATTTAGTCATGCTGGCCACGGAGATGGAGACGTCTTCGGACAGCGCTGGCTCTTCGGCTTTGAAACGGAGATGAGCTCCGCTCCCTAGAGTCGGAAACAACTAGCACATATGTGTGAGGGAAACCTTTACCTTTTATGCAGTAAAAATGTAAAATAAAATCCTATGGGTTCACTCCTAATGACAGAACAGTGGTAGTATATAGCAGTCCTCAACTTATAACAGTCCATTTAGTGACTGTTCAAAATTACAATGGCACTGAAAAAAGTGATTTTTTTTCCTGATTTTCATACTTATGGCCATTGCACAATCTCCATGATCAAAATTCAGACGCGAGTCATATTTACGACAATTGCAAGGTCTCTTATAACAAGCAAAGTCATAAGATTCACACAGAAACCTTGTTACTAACTTAAGAATTGCAGTGTTTCATTTAACAGCTGTGAAAAGGAAGGTTGCAAAATGGGGCATAATTCACAGAAACAAGTATCTCACTTAGCAACATAAATTTTGGGTTCAATTCTGTTCATAAATTGAGAACTGCCTTTATTTAGAAATTCTCATAAGGTTTCTCTGGCATTTGTTGAAGCAGTAAATGAGAACCATGTTTTTCTTACTAATAATATTTAGTTTTGGTGATTAGGATTTCTTTTTTTAGATTTTTATTCTACCTTTCCTTCAAGATGCAACTCAAACAGTGAAAATACCAATAATCCTTATTACAATGCTAACAGAATAACAGAGTTGGAAGCGCCCTTGGAGGTCATCTAGTCCAACCCCCTGCCCAGGCAGGAAAACCTACACTACTTCAGACAAATGGTTATCCAATCTCTTCTTAAAAACTTCCAGTGTTGGCACATTCACAACTTCTGGAGGCAAGTTATTCCACTGATTAATTGTTCTAACTGTCAGGAAATTTCTCCTTAGTTCTAGGCTGCTTCTCCTTGATTAATTTCCACCCATTGATTTTTATCTTGCCCTCTGGTGCTTTGGAGGTTAACCTCCTGTCTTAAGTAATATTTTTTCTATTTTCTCCACAACAACCACCCTGTTGAGAGAGAGAGTAGCTGTTCCAAAGTCACCCAGCTGGTTTTTTCATATCCCTAAAGCAGGACTAGCATGCACAGTCTCCTGGTTTCTATGCCATCCCCTTAATCACTGCATCCTACTGGTTCTGTTTTTAGAACTTTAGAACATTTTAAAACTACTCATTAAAAATCTAAAGTTTAGCACAATATAGCAAAATGTACCTTTCTAATTTGTCTTCAAGTTATTTTGTTTTATCTACATTCATCTCACTATCATTGATGATCAAATAATTCAGAATTTATCAGACTATGCATACTAAAGAACATGTCGATATCTTAGAGTAGGATTAGCTTACATTCTTTCTATAAAAAACTGGATTTAAACATTTCAACATGACCATCATTATCATTATCATCCAATAAAATGTAGGACATCTATGTTATTTGATAAATTCTAAGAAAAGTGTGTTGTTCTCAGAATGATAGCTATTTTACTAGGAGAAAATAAGGAACAATAACTGAGAAATCTTATAGATGATATCAATTTAATGGTATTCTCGAAAGGGCTGCCAAAATTATTGTTTTCAAGTACTCCAAAATCAAATGGAAAAACCAAATCAGTTCCCATATATATCTTGTCACAATTGTAGTAGGGTACAATATTTTCCACATGTGATGATCCCTTTAATGCTCTAAATTTATCCTTAAGTTTCTCCCACGTTTTTGGCAAGTCACAGAGCAAAGCGCTTGCACACACACGTCCAACAGCCTCTGATTGCAAGTAGTCCAGAAAATGCTGTTAGCAAAATGGCTGCAAAGCATGAAATCCAACAGGGCAAGGGAATAAGTCAATGCATCCAGGAAGCAAAGGAACAAGGCAACGGTTTCAGGAATCAAGGAATAAAGCTGCAAAAGCCAAATGTCTGTACTGGCACACCAGACTCTACCAATTCAGCATTTGTTCCTGACAAGCTTCCCTCCCCACAGTGTCTCCTTAAATCTCAGTGGAAGTGCGTCTTGTGAAGAGGGGTGGGGTTTCCTCTGAGACGTAAGGTCACCCTGTGCTGTTCCCACCTCCTCTCCACTCTCCATGCTCAGGGATTAGGAGGGGGTTGTCCCTGCTCATCACCTGAGCTCTGTTGCTCTTCATTTCCATTGCTTGCCCTCTCTAGGTTCTCTTGCCTCTGTTCCTCCCAAGCTCTCCCAATCCTGAGGGACCCTAGGCTGCCTCATCCTGCTCCTCCCCACATCCCTTTGAAGCCAACAATGCTTTCCCCTTCAATCTCCGTCACTCCGGCTCCAGCTCATCTTCCTCTGCAGATTTAGGCTCCAAAGGGGAGGGGTGGTATGACACCACACAATTATCAGATGATTTTTTGATTCTTGTATTTTATTTCACCCATCAATCTGATTTCCTACTTCAGCCAACTCTCCAGTACTTTGCTGGATGATGATAGCACTTGAAGAAAAATGAATCCAGGTCCATTAAGCAGGTGATTAAAGAATAATGTACATTATTAATTGGATTTAGAGGTCGCTGAAAAGAGACGGAAATTTGTGCTTGCCAAAGCTCAGATCCAGTGAGTAGGAATTGAGGAAATTTTTATTCTTGGTATTTTAATTCATCGTCCTCTAGCTCATTCTGTATTTGTTATTGTACAGAAATATTAGAAGGAAGTTAGTTAAAATGGAGCTTTTCCAGAGAAGGTTAAATTGGTATGATGCTATATATGTTTATTGTTTTTGCTGAATTCTGAATTGTTTTGTATTGTGAATGTTTTAGTTAATTAACCATTATTAATATTAAGCACTAGAGGTATTTCAAGATTATACTGTATAATGCACACACTACATACAATGCAGAGTCACACACTGTAATAAGAGCCAGCTTGGTATAATGGTTAAGACACCAAGCTACAAAGTAGGGGACCACGAATTCAAGTTTCACCTTAACTATGAGAGCCAGCTGGTGATTTTGGATCAGTTACTCTCTCTCTCAGCCCAACCCACCTCACAGGAAAATTGTGAAAAATAGGAGCATTAGGTATGTTTGCACTCTTGAGTTATTTGTAAAAATAAAGGTGGGATATAAGCAACCAACCAACCAACCAACCAACCAACCAACCAACTGAACAAACAAATAAATAATATACGAACAAACAAAACACAAGAGTAGGTAGACAGGTGCTGTACTTTCCCCTGGTTTAAAGAAAGGATATGAATTTAATGACTAAATAAAATATATAACTATAAGAAATAAAAGAGTTACAATGAAGAATTCAGATCCTGTATTTATTGTTTTTATAGCTATCTCCCAATGTTGTAATTTACTATAGATTCAAACACATTTACTGCAATGCCTGCTCACCATGTCATGGTGAATTTAAGTGATTTGTTTCCATCTTTTAGCTTCATCAGTTAAAATCAATCTTGTTTACACATATTTTCCAGTTGGAAAGTCCAAATAATGTTTGCCGTATTTTATTAAGCTACATGATTCTGAACCACGCCATTGAAACATCTAGCACTTAAATTCTGCTCTCCAAGGTCTCAGCAAAGAGCAGTTAATCTGCCTCAGATCTTTGCCATTGAGAGAGATGGGAACCAGAGATGGGTTTTAGCAAGTTCTGGAGAACCGGTAGCAGAAATTCTGAGTAGTTCAGAGAACCATTAGTAAAAATTCTGACTGCCCCTGCCCCCATCTATTATCTACCTCCCAAGTCCCAGTTGAGCCCCTTCCTCTGGATTAGGGTGGGAATTTATTATTATTATTATCATTTATTCAAATTTGTATACCGCCCCATCTCCAAAGACTCGGGGTGGTTTACAGCCTATTAAAAACCATATCATACAAAAACTTTAAAATTATGTAATTAAAATAATTAAATCGGGCTGTTCGACATACTAAAAACCAATTTGAAACATATTTAATTTTTAAAACCCATTAATTTAAAACCCCTGATCATCCCAGGCGAGCTTGCTGAAAAAGGAGGGTCTTCAGCTCCCGATGAAATACTTTCAAATCAGGGAGCCTTCGCAGTGCTGGGGGCAGTTCGTTCCAGAGGGAATGGAGATTTTACAGCATCCTTCCCCTGCCACGCCCACCAAGCCATGCCACGCCCACCAAGCCACAGCCACAGAGCCAGTAGTAAAAAAAAAAAATTGAAACCCACCACTGATGAATCTGAGGTTTCCTGAAAGCAATTCAAAATTCCTGCCCCTGAGTTCTATTCCTTCTCAGATATGTTGCTACTGACACCCATCAGGCAATTGGAAACATGGAGCAATTCCAGCAATGAAATCACCAAAAAATGCTGGTCATATGTTGTATTGTTTAAAAAAATGTATTTTCTTAATAATAATAATAATAGTAAAATTAAAAAGTCATTCATTGGTGAGATGGGTAGCAAACAGGCCTAATAAATAAAAAAGTCACCTCTTTTGTGATTCATCTATGTTTCCTGCTGAGTATTTATTCCTATGTTTCACTGTGCAATCATCCATATATACACATTGGATTTGATATTTTTATTCACCTATTGAATTCTTCTGGATGACTCGGGATAGACAAATGATGTTTAAGGGTATTAGATATATCATGGCAAGATGTAGGCTGTTCCCGGTAAAGCTGCCTTTTGCAATTGACTAATGGTGAATTTGTCAATGCCAACAGTAATCAGGTGGAGCTCCAGTTGTTTTTGGATTGCAATTACTATTGAGTGAAATCCCAAAACAGTATTATTGTTATTATTATTGCTACCAGAATAAAGCCGTGGCTGTTTTGCTAGACAGGAATGAATGAACTTTCCATCACCAGGTATCTAGATCTATCTGTAGATACATTGGACTTCCTATAATATTGCTGTTGAAATCTATCCTAGAAAAGTCTGTTAGTTATAGGAATATCCATTATTATCATAATGATATTATGGTAACACGTACCTCAAATAATAAGAAAATATAATAGCACAATCTGGTTATGAATTTATTCTGAATACAACTGTGTTGCCTATTTGTGAAGTATTGTTAATTTTATTTTCTCATTGGCATCCAGTTTATAGCACCAATTCTTAGTTAGAAAGAACTTTGTTCAATTTGCAGTTTTTCATATTTCCTTTAAGAGAGATTTCATTCATTCTGTGAAATGATTTAAAACTTGGGGCTATTTTAGAATTCCTTTCCAATTTGACAGAGATTTAAAAATATTTTGTTGTGCCTGATGGCCACAACATAGGCCAGGGCGTCCTGATGATCCTAAGGAGGGACGATGCTGAGCATAATCCACGATGACACGGAGAGTGGGCGGAGCACCGGGGTTGGTGATGGTGACGCGTCGGAGAGGGTGTGCACGGGAGATCGCGTCGGGGATTGGCCGGGCAGGGGGCGCGAGGTTTAAAAAGCCTCAGGAGGCAAGGCATCGGCCTTGCGAATTTCGTATTGTTGTGGCTTCACGAATAAACCTCACCTGCTTCATCTTGGTTTGTGATTGTCTGTTCCTGGTGGGCGCTCGGCTACAGCATATTTGTTTAAAAGCCTGAAGATGAAAAAGCAAGCATAACATAATGGAATATCTTCATGTGTGGGTTAATATATGTTCTCTTTAATCTCAGAGATGGATTAGTTTAGTACATTAAACAATTATTTTAACATGTACATATTTACTGACAATCTCACTTCTTAATATACACAGAGTTTTGAAATGTCATTTGTTCACATATTAACCATATTAGGATAGACTTTACAGGGAAATTAATGCACATTTTGAAGTCAAGAATTATGAAACACAGCACCAGGTCATTTACTGGCAGGAAAATCCCAGAATATCTACTGCATCGGGACTGAGAACAGTACAATATTATCCAGTGTGCTCATTAGCAATATAATGACTCTAAATTCAAAAATGAACACAGCAACTATGATTGCTGTTCCCGCAGTGCTCTAGTCATACTATAATTAGTGGAGATGACATTACTTGGAGATACTGTCACCACTGAGAATCAATCAATACAAAGCAGTAACTGAACACTTTTTATCTAATTTAACCCAGCATACAATGTATCATCAAACTACCTTGGAAATACTTAACTTTCCAGTTGAATTTAAGTCTAAGATAAGAATGTGCCATCCATACCTCTGATTTTATACATTGAAGTTGCTGGTTCTAGGAGAAGAAATTGAATTTTCCAAGGAAAGAGAGAAGCTGTAACATCTGGTGCTACAAGAGTATTCTTAAATGTTTAATGAGCATTCTACTTATTTATTTACATTGTTTGCTTTACACAAATATTTTTATTCCTCACTTTCTATCTTAAGTGAAACCTTTGGGATGTAAATGATAAGAAACAACAGCAACCATACAAATAAGAACAAATTAAAATACATACACCAAACAAGCGGTACTAATGCAATAACTCAAATATGAGTATAAGGCTTGCTATATGTAGCTCTACTGGGATTTGTTTGGACTTCTCTTGTTGCTATTTGAAAATTACCTAATTTTTACCTAATTTTGCCTATTTTAAGGCATGATTTACTTTATGGAATCACAGAAATCTAATATCAAATGAGTACTCTTCGTGTGTGATGGAATGTTCATTATAACATTGGACAGTTAAGCATTGAAAGAACTACTGAACTTATGAGCATATATCATTATCTACCACGCTTAGTGATACAAGGGTTGAATCTGATGAACTGTAAAGCAGTATTTAGAGATAACAATTCCATTAATATGTCTGAGCCATTCAAGGCCTTCAAGCTGACCAGTATGTACCTTTTCTCAGAAAAGTGGAATGAAAATGCATGAAGTTTAAACTTTGTAGTACAGAACACCTATATTAAGGGTTTGACTTTTCCGGGAAGAAATCGAATTTTGTTTGTTTGTTTATTAAACACATATTAGATAACATATGTAAGTATAAACATGATTTGAATACATGAAATGGATACAAATAAAAGTGAACATTAGGACAGTGATGGTAGGCACCCTGTGCACTAATGTATTCCCCTTACAGACCTCTTAGAAATGGGGTGAGGTCAACAGTAGACAGTCTTAGGTTAAAGTTTTGGTGGTTTGGGGATGAGACCACAGAGTCAGGTAGAGCATTCCAGGCACTGACCACTCTGTTGCTAAAGTCATATTTTCTGCAATTGAGTCTGGAGCAGTTTACTTAAGTTTGTGTGCTCGTGCAATTTTGTGGTTGAAGCTGAAGTACTCCTTGACAGGTAGGACATTGTAGTAGATAATTTAATGAACTATGCTTAGATCAGACCTAAGGCACTGTTGGAAAAGGGTTATTTTATTTGTAGTCCATAAATTGTGTTTAAACTGTTGCAGAAGATGAGATTGAGGCAGTTGTTGAGTCTAGTGTTGTTAGTTACTAGTTGATCTAGTCCTAGATTAGTAACAGCATTGTATAGGGTTGCATGATGGGTTCAGTTGTACATTTGTTTAGGGTCCAATTAATAAGAGACAGATGGAGGTCAAAAAGAAACATAAGAGGCTATTGGGAAGGAAGCTGCCCACATTAGTAATGAAGTTAACCTGTTCACATGTTCGATGTCATAATCAGGGGTTCTGTAACATAGTAGAAAGCGACCTGTGAAGGCTTCGCTCCACAGCTCATCTTGACTTTCCAACATTTAACTCCTTATTCAGCAATTGGCTTACTTGACTTTAAATTCTCAGACATAACTTGGCTAAATTTAGACCACCCATCTCTCTACTTTCTAGAAATTAAATCATTGGTTCAGACTTCCCCAGCTTCAGTCCTTACATTGAGTAAAAGGATACTTGTCAGTTCTCTTGGATGACTCAGAAATGCTTATATATGGTCCTTTCTAGCCTAGTTACTGCTTGCCAAATTTAGACCATACAGACGATGTCTAAAGAATTGTGAGAAATGTATTCAGTATATAATTTTACTTCAGAAAGCAGCATCATTTACTAATATGTGTAATAACAAATTATTGGATTTTATTGAATATAGATCACATCCCTTTGAAACCTGACTATTAGCAATAACTTAGTTATTATTAGATTTTTATACATGTTACAACCAAGATTTTGTCCACAAAAAATGAAAAAGCTAGTTAAAAGTTGCTAAAATTTTAGGAAAAAAATGTTTTATGTATTTTACTGGATTTATATGTCAGCCCAATCATTTGGATTTATCAGAAATATATGAATGGGTATCATTTAGATTACTGTGTGTACCTATTGGTGATAGTGGCAAGTTACATGCCAGTGAACAAATGATATACTGTGGCAATATAATTGAAATGTTATTCTGATTATTTCAAACAAAAGAAGAAAAGTGCTGTAATTTCTGATAAACATTTTACGCCTTTCATTCTTGCTAAGCTTACCTCTTCACTTTCCTGCATTTTAAACAAATCCACAGTATAAATTTGGGACATCTTAATAATACCCTTCTAGTTTCCCCCCCCCAATTCATTTTTCTGTGAGCCAAGTCTCAATATTCCATGTATCTTAATCATCATCAGATAGGCTCACACATACTGACCTCAGGTACTCATCA
This sequence comes from Calamaria suluensis, assembly GCA_032468135.1. Taxonomy (NCBI): domain Eukaryota; kingdom Metazoa; phylum Chordata; class Lepidosauria; order Squamata; family Calamariidae; genus Calamaria; species Calamaria suluensis. The sequence goes on from JANHFP010010391.1 coordinate 135,030, forward strand.
AGGTGATGTTCAGCTGTGGATGTCATATATGATGTATTATCCTACAAGTCCATCTGATTCATGCTGGCAGAGAGGGTTAATGAGGAGCCCATGAGTCAAAGAACCCCAACTATCAAACTAACCCCAACTATCCCCAACTGCCTCTTGCTATTCATTGCTGTTTTTTTTTTCTAAGCTGGGAGATCAGATGATGGGAACAGCATATTAAACAGTGGTGAAATACACCGAGGTCTGCTACTGGTTCACCACGCATGCATGCATGGTGAGTGCCAAATGTGTAGCACTGAAAAAGGAGGCTTAAGAAGGTAAGTAGGACAGCGAGGGGGAGGAACAGCTGTGCCACATGATTTAGATTCCACTAGAAAGCAGGATCTCCTGCTTTCTAGAGAATATAAATTTCACGGCACAGCTGATAGTTGGAAATACTGGTTCGGACGACCAGGTAGCATCTTTTTTACTATTGGTTTGCCCGAACTGGTAGCTTTTATTGCTACCGATTTGCCCGAACTGGTAGCATTTTACCCTTGATATTAAATATCTTATTTGTATTATGTTTCTTTTTTATATTAAATTAAAATGTTGCCATGCAATTAGTTAAAATAACCTATAATGGGGAGAGGGTGAGGGCTCAGTGAATAAAGATGCTGAGTTTATCAGCTAATAAGCTGATATCCTTGGTTTGACATCTGATCTCCACCCAGCAAGGTGAGCTTCTGTTACTTGGCCAATTTCTGCCCACCTAGAAGTTTGAAAGCATACAAATGTAAGTAGATTAATGGGCATCCTTTTGGTGGGAAGATAACATCAATCCATGCACCTTTGGCATATAGCCATGCTTGCCACATGACAATGGAAATTGTCTTCGGATGACACTGGGTCTCTTGGCCAAGAAACCAAGATGAGCACTGTGCCCTGGAGGCAGACACAACTGGATAGGGAAAACATTTACCTTTTAGCCTATAATTGTATTCATGAGATTGGTATCTTAGTATTATTCTGCAAATCTAATTTTAACAGAGACCACAGACTGTTTCCCTTTCATTTTATAACCCATTTATTTCTTAGTTCAATTAGTTCAATTTATAACTTGCCTTTCATTCAGGAAAGGCAGCAAGCAAAGTGTTCTCCTGTCCCTTTTTTATCGTGGTAATAATCCTATGAGGAAGACTAGGTTAGAAGAGAATAATTGACCCAGTCACTTAATATGTTTAGGTGTCTGGGAGTGAAGTAAAACCTATTATAATAATTGATAGGTGGACAAAAATGTCAAATCCAGTCTGAACATCTGGCTGACTGTATGACAAACAAAAAAGTATAGCACCAATAGTAATATGCACCATGGGTGAAATCCCAAAACATCTGGAGCACCTCTTGAACATGCTCAGCATTAACAAATTTATCACAAATCAATTGCAAAAGGTAACTTTACTTGGAAAAGCTTACATCCTGTGGTTTAATGTCATCAAACAAGAATGTCTGCTTATTCTAGGTCCTTGGAAAGAACTCCAAGGTTAGGTGGACAAACCTGACTGTTTGTGCAACCAACCATAATAATAATGTGGTTTTTTATAATATTCTGCATGTCCTTGTTCTGATCTTGTTCTTTACTTGTTCCATCAGTTTGTAATTCTGACCTATGCTGTATATTTTTTTAAAATGATGTGATTTCTCTCATGTAGACTCTTTTCCCCAATCCCATTTCCTTCATCCTAGTATAAAAATTTCAGATTAATAGAACTCCCATAATGCAAATTCTGTAATACAAATAATAAAAAGATGTATTGTTAAATTTTGTGCTGCACAGAAAGAAACCTAAAGGACTGAGAGAGGTTCCTTTCAATTTAAAGAGCAATCTATCAAGTAGATTAGATTGAATTATCTGATGCGGTCTTTTCATTTGATATTGCCATGGAAGATAGTTTTCTGTATTAGGGAGCTAAGTACTGTATAAAAGGGCCCAGGGTGAAATTGTAGTTCAAACTAGGGACTACTAGAAGAAATATTTCTAAGTATTGTAGATGAAGGGCAAATATAGAGAGAAATTAATAACGAGATCACCCATTCTTCATTCTTAATATCTTCTCTCTGCATGCTGTCAATTAAGATAGATATAGAATAGAGCTTATAAAACTTACAGTATCTCTATAATAAGCAAACTGTAATCCATCTCTGGTTAACACAAGGATTGTATGGATTGTTGTTGTTGTTAGTTGTGAAGTCGTGTCCGACCTATTGACAACATTCCTCCAGGCCTTCCTGTTCTCTACCATCCTCTGGAGTCCACCTAAGCTCACGCCTACTGCTTCAGTGACTCCCTCCAGCCATTATGACTACAGCTTCTCTATGAAGGCTAGTAGCCCATGATGAAGGAAAACAGACCGTGTATGAGGCAATCTAGCCCATAATTTACCCCATTTCTTACTAATATTTAATTAACATCTGCTCTCATTTAATTTGAAGATAAAAATCTATTCTTTGTCACTGAACTATAAATGCCATAAATGATAATGTCAGAATGTAATTTGGGATGAAGCAGGATCACGAGCAATAAATGTATACAGAATCCTGCAGATTCAAGCTATTAGGGAGCCTACCATATTGGCACATTGTTTGGATTATATATCTTATTGTAGAGATACAGCCAACAAACAAGTGAGATACATTTTGCAGTGCACAACTATTTAGATAGAATCAAAAGGCAACTCAATTACTGTAGAGTCATTAGAACTGAGGCAGGGAATTAAAAGCTGCAGTAGAGATGCTCTTTGCGGAATTTGATTAAGAGTGGATTTTCATAATCGTATTTTTGCCAAGTCCTTGCAATCAGGTTATTTATTTCAAATTAGGCACCGCCAAACTCCAAGTGTTTCTGGGAAGTTTACATTATATTACTACGCTATCATAAAAATCCAATAAAAACCAAAACATGTTGTAATCAGGTCGCCAGAAACAAAAATAGCATGTCATAGAATTGCGCAGCCGGTGTCCAAATTGTTTCAGAAACACTGACAAGAATGTATGGGTTTTGTATAACTACAAATATTTACAGTAAATAAGAGAGGCAAACAGGAGCCTAGTCAAGTAAATCAACATATCATCAGGAACATCATCAACTAAGAGAGCATATAGGGCACACAGACAAAAAAGAAGAGAAACAAGGAACTATAACAGCAACCTGTTACAGCCAAGATTCCGCAATGCAGTAGCCAGCTCTCTTTAACCAATGAGTGTGTTCTTACTCATTGCCCAACCCTTCACTGCTCCAGCTATTAAAATTTAAATAGGTTAATGTAAGAAAGCAAATCAGCCAAGGGCTCTGTTCATCTCAACCCAATGTATGATAGAACAGCTAAGTCTTCAGAGCTTTTAGACAACTAAAGCAGGGGAATCTGTAGATTCCAGATCTTGTTCCAAATGGCCAATGTCACAACAGAGATTGATTGCTGGGTTCAAATAGATGGCATTGTTGAAATGAAAGTATTTGTTGTTGTTAGTTGCAAAGTCATGTCCGACCCATCGCGACTCCATAGACAATGTTCCTCCAGGCCTTCCTGTCCTCCACCATCCTCTGGAGTC
>JANHFP010010395.1:0-12292 GCA_032468135.1 Calamaria suluensis
AAAAGGTTTTGGGCCAATCGCTTCTTCAAAGGGTGGAATCTATTGGAGCACCTCATGAGCAATTTGGCCCCTCTTTTGCCAAGCAGCCAGTGGATGGCTGAGCTGCTGTGCTACCCACTGAAGTGTGCTCACCAGTGGTGGGGTTCAAAAAATTTACTACCGGTAACGCGGATGTGGATTGGGGGCTGTGGCATGGCTTGATGGGCGTGGCAGGGAAAGGATACTGTAAAATCCCCATTCCCACCCCAATCCAGGGGAAGGTCACTGAAAACCCCCCATTTATTCCAGATCAGCTGGAACTCGGGAGGCAGAGAATAGATGGGGGAAGGGGGGCCAGTCAGAACTTTTGCTACTGGTTCTCCGAACTACTCAAAATTTCCGCTACCGGTTCTCCAGAACTGGTCAGGACCTGCTGAAACCCACCTGTGGCGTTCTCCCAGAGGGAGGGAGGGAGGTGCTGGGGGCCGTAGGACGGGGGGAAAGGAGAATTTAAAAAAGAAACAAAGAAATGCATCCCACGTTCACTTTGGAAGCGATGGGGAATTAATAGAAGGCGACCTCCATGTCTGCTGATGCCATTTCCAGTCTGTTCTGGGCCACGAGGTATTCAGAGAGCAAAGCTGAGCCCCAGAAGAGTTATGCTTGGGTTTCAAGAAGGTCTCATTTCTCACCTAATCCCTGGCAAGAACTAGTGGATTGCCTGGCATTCTCAGTCATTCTCAGTCATTCAAAATAGCAGTGGGAGCAGTGTCTCATTTTGTAGTTGGTAATTGCCACAGGACAAAGTGATTAAAGTGCCTGAATTGGTTGAAAACATAACTTTACCAAGAACACTGCCACATAAATGTTTTGCACTGGGGTTTAAAAGCTCTCCAGATTATGTGAACTCATAATGGTGATTTAGAGAACTGAGCCGATTTGCTTTGGTGCAAAGTAGAGGAAGCTACAGGAGTAGAGGAGTCATCGGTTTCCCCACCTTAGCTTCACACTTTTAAGGAAGAAAGTGACTTTGTAGCTTTGAATCCCCTCCTCCTGGGAACCCCTGGGGTGAATCCCCTCCTCCTGGGAACCCCTGGGTGTGAATCCCCTCCTCCTGGGAACCCCTGGGTGTGAATCCCCTCTTTCTGGGAACCCCTGGGGGTGAATCCCCTCCTCCTGGGGTGTTTGCATCCAACCAAGCGAAGGTCCAGATTGTGCAGGTAGCTGCATTGTGGAGGCGGGAGCTCTTTTCTCTGGGCCCTATGGAAGATTAGGGTTGGGCATTATTATCTGCTTCTCGTTCTCAACTACACAGCAAGGTAAGGTGAGAAGAGCCCACCTGTGGTTCTCAGTTGAGGGGGTGATGGAGACGTTCTGTTTGCGTACACATGATCTCTCCAGGGCTCTGAGGTGGGTGATGAAGGCTAATATACTGTATTCCCGGTATTTCTCCATCCTCCCCCCCCCCCCCACTCTTGGCCAGATATGCAGGTGCCCACCATTGAGAAGTCCCACAGCAGCCCAGGAAGTTCCAAATCTTCCTCCGAGGGACACCTGCGCTCTCATGGACCATCTCGCAGCCAAAGCAAAACCAGTGTCACTCAAACTCACCTTGAAGATGCTGGGGCAGCCATCGCTGCTGCTGAAGCTGCTGTCCAACAGCTCCGCCTCCAACCAAGTAAAAGACACAAATAAAATTCCTCAGCATGGCAGCTTAATTCTCATCTGTGGCCTTCTCCCACCCTTCCCCCGCCTTCCCTGCTTGCCCATCTTCCCTGCCGCTGCCCTTTCCTCTCCACTCTGGACCATTGCGCATCTCACCTGTTCAGTATCCTCTCTGTCTGCCTGTAAATACATAGAAATACAAGATAGTCTCCTTTTCTACTGATACATACATACATACATACATATGTGTGTGTGTGTGTGTGTGTTTATGTATATGTGTATGTATACAATGCCACTAAACTGGTTGTTTTTCCAGCATGTTTCCCATTTGTTCAGTGGGTCACAATCCTGCACTTCTTATGGGAAAGGTTTGTTGTGTTTTGTTCCTTTAGTGTCACTAAATGCCTCAACTAATTTAAATATTATATACTTTGTTTCCAGCTTCCTCCCTACCTGAGAATTGTGGAAAATTTATTTTTAAAAATCCAGCACACTAAATTTGAAAAGCAAATGGGGTAGAACATCAGAATTTGAAACCCAAAGTGAAAGAACATATTTGGTTCAGTTTTACACTGGAAAATGTTCTTTCCGTTGTACAAAATTCTTTTTTAGAAACAACATCCTTGAAATGTTTTCTTCATTCAATGATAATATTGTACAACCACACGGGCAGAAATTCATTGGCTGTAATTAAAATTAGATACTGGCTTTATTAACGATGTAATTATTAGCCTTCTATTGTATGGGGGTATAAAAACTGTTAGTTAACAGTGAGGCTTAACAATTACAGCTGTGTTTTTATGTATTTCACCACGTGTAAATAATTCTTTCGTGGAATTACAGGTTGAGGATTTAGTGTGTGCCAAATTAGTGCAATCCAACTGTGGCAAACGTTTGCTGTCTCCATGTTAATTGTTGCCCAGCCACTGTTGCGTAACGCAAAAGGCAGGAAATAAAATCCTCCATGTCTCCTTTATCCTTTTATTTTAATTAAAAAGAAACAGCCAGTTTAATTACCATTTACTGCTCTTCATGTGATGTCTCTTTGGAATTCAAAGAAACTTGCCTATTTAAATGCAGAAAGGAGAAAGAAAAATACCCTATTTCTGTTTGCATGACTAACATTTAAGCTGGTTCCATCTGAGGTACATATTGTGGGTTTCCATTTCACCCATAACTGCCACAGCAGCCCATAAAAGCCGTCAGTCTAATCATGCCAGGAAGCTGCACAGACACAGCATAGCGGGCGTCCTCCCAATTCAAAGAACTCAGTCTGACAATCTGCCTCCACCAGCCAGTGACAACAAAGAGCAAAGCCAACTAGCCCTCAGGAAAGTGATGTCCGATGGACCCTTCCACCCTGAAGGAGGTGAGCAGAAAGACACTTGGACAAGGGGACCCACCGGGCCTGAACCCGAAGGCCTTCTGGCCGGGCCTGCTAATCCATTGCACATGGCGAGGTTATTCCTCCGCTCATAGCCGTAACGCTCCACTCGGTTAAAGGAGATTAAGACTTCTTCATTGCTGAAGCGCTAGTCTCATAAAGGGTTGACAAGCCTTCTAAGACAAAGAGTGTTCATCCTCCTCCAAAAGCCAAGTGCATCGTGCTGATATTGCCAACTAAATGGCATGCGTTTAATTTGAACTCCTTAAGCATGATTAAACCAATCTTTTTGTATAACTAAAGTCTATTGTGGCACACAGGGATTACAACATGGAAGCCTTGTTGTTGTTTTGTTGTGTTGGTGCTATCCCTTTGACATATGCTGTGTGTTCTGCTGTGAAAAATCTACCTTTCAAAGCCAAATTCTTCCCTGGAAGTTGAGTGGAAAGACTCAAGGAAGGCGGTGGCTGAATTTCACCGGGAATACGTTCATTTGCTCATGGCGTGGTAGACAGGAGGAGCTGGGAATTAGCTTGATCCCACCTCTTTTCATCCTGCTTGAAAAGTAGGATGGGCCTTTTGCCATTCCAGGAGCCCAAAAGACCTGAATAAACAGGAGGAACAAATTTTCCTCCTATTGGCTTTGTGTCCTCCTCTTCCATTCCTTTATTTAACCAGCCTCTGAGTGTCCACTGAGAAGGGTAATGTCATTCTAGTCCAATAAGACGTTGGCTATGAACTGCTAGATAGGCTTTGTGCTGGATATGTGACTGCTTTGCCAGGCAAACACATATACGGAGTCTCTGAGGACAATAAACCATTCAGACATGCAAGGGCAAACGTGGAAATCTAATATTCAGCATTTTCAAACATTATTTGAGATAAAAAAGAAAGAAATGGTATTTTCTGCTGAGTTAGTTTCATTCTTAAGCATTTTTTACATTTATTAAAATTTGGAGCCATTAATTTTCTAAGACTGCATATTTCCGGTATGTAATTATGTTAAAATTCATCCAGATTTTTTAATTCTATCTAAAATTTAATTGTTGGACTCAAGAATTTCTTAAGCATTCCAGCTCATTCCAGCTGAGGTTCCTAGACTATGCAATTTTGTCAGCTTTCAACTGAATATAATACAAAGCAAAAACTCTAGACCAGTCCTAGTCAGAATGTAACATAGCAAAATCATTAAAACAACCATTATAAATGAACCAGTTTTATTCTTTTTTAATCACTGCTTTATAATAAAGTATCTTCCCTATTATCTTCAAGCCATAAATTATTCCATGGTGTCAATTTCTCATGTGATTCTAGTTCAGATCTTACACATTAATAATCAAATATGTGTAGTAGCTTCCAAGGCTGGAAACAAATAATCCCTAATATATCTAAAGTTTAGAACTTGACAAAATTTCAAAAGGATCACACATATCTCTAATTTGGCCCAAAGAGAGCAATATTCACACACACAAACAAATCTCACTTCACAGGAATACAGAAATTAACAAAAAATCCCAGTGCTATAAAGTTGAATGTCAGATAAATCAGTGCCACCATCTTCATACCACAACCTCAGGATTTCACCACTGGCTTTGGCCCTGGCATAAACATTTCCTCAATGTTTGTTTGTTTATTTATTTATTTATTTATTTATTTATCTCACCCCCACCTTTTCCCATGCTGGCAACTCCTGAAGGGCCCCTTCACCGGCAGGCACCCCAGTTGCTCCTTCCCCCATTAAGAGATTTTGGAGCCTTGGTTCCAAAGCAGCCACAGTCTTCCGTATTTAATCCTGCAACCTGGCTACTCAGATTTTGCTCTGGTAGAGGCTATTTTATGGTAGAGAGAAACCAGCAGTCAGGTATTTTTTCTGTTTCAAATTATCTTACTCTTGGCAAGCCGGTTCAACATCTGATGTTTGCAAGTGACTCAGGCCAGATCTTGAGGGACTTCCAGAAAATAAAAGGAGACAGCAGTAGCACTTAGACTTATATACCACTTTACAGTGCTTTACATCCTTCTCTAAGTGGTTTACAGAGTCAGTGTCTGGCCCCCAACAGTTTGGGTCCTCATTTTACCCACCTTGGAAGAGTGGAAAGGCTGAGCCAGCCTTAAATGACTCGGGACATAGCTCCGTTTCGATCCTCATTGTCCTCTCGCTGCTCTGTGACTTGATGCTTCTAGAGTGTCTTGATTAGGCTGCAGGGAGTATTGGTGGCTTCCATGCCTCTCTTCCTCAACTGAATGACCCCTTGCCCCTCACCCCTCTCTGCAGGGGTGGTCAGCTCTCCCTGGCCATGTTGTGGTCAGATCCTCAGTCTCTCTTTTCTTCTTTCCAGGATGTGTTTCTCTCTACTCTCCCTACACGTTGAAGCTTCTTATAGGGCAGCATAGGTCTGTCCCGTTGGAAAAAGAACTGGGAGGATGAATGTAAAATAAAATGGGCTGATATTTCAAGCAAAAGATTAAGAAAATAGATGATAAAAAATAAACTTTTATGAGAGTTCTTTATAGGTGTTGCTCCCTTGTCTCCATATTGGCTCTCCCACCTGAATTTGGAATCATTAAACGGGTATTGCTTCCTTAGATCATTTTGGGGAATTGAAATTAAACAGTCCCAATGGCTGTGTGCTGAAGAAATATATTCAAGCACTTTTAGTCAAGATACTGACTATATAATAGCTGAGATTTAACTGACTTCAATCAAATTGGCCACTTACTGTATTTTTAACAGTTGTTGTTCAGTGTTGTAATATTTCAGCTACTTGAATTAAAAATACTTAGTTCTACAGTGGCATATTTACTGATAGATTAATGTTGTTTTACTATCCAATAACTCTGAAGAAATTATGGGAGCAATGTGTTGTTTGGCCAGAACAGCCTTTTGCCAGAGCCCCAGTTAACATAGCTTTTCAGTCTTCAGCTACATCCCAGTTACACCCAAGTAGCCCACCCAGAAAAGGCATGGCATAACCTTAAAGCCAAAATTCAGCACAAGATGAGAGAATCTTGTGAGAATACTTATATTCCATCTTGCAAATAGCCAGCTCTTGTTTAGATGAGTTATGGTTTCATCGGTTCAGCCGACCGGTGGCGTCCAATCCCTGTAACTCTTTCTACTCCATACAGCAAGGTCCACCACCAGCCACAGGCCAGGAGAAAGCTCAGTCTCTTCCACTGGCTCATCAACCAGCACCTTTGGCAGCGGCTACAGCGTGGACAGCGAAGGAAGCAACGGCGGCGGCAGCAGCACCACCACCACCACCACCGGGGACAACAATATTTTTCCCATTCCAAGAATGTATGGAGTTTTTTTTTCCCTCCATCGTTTACTGTGTTTCCCTAATCACTGAGAAATGATAGTAGAACAGCTCTTCAGACCTTGGGAAGCAGCTGCCTCCCCTTCTGCCAAATTGTTCCGGCCACTGGGTCCCCTCAAGGACAGCAGGAATACTCTTGAGAGTCCATTGAAGGGCACGTAGGGGCTGCAAGTTGTTTCTTCCATTGGCAGCGGCGCTTGGTCCAACTGGGTTAATCTAGGACCGTGATGGCAAACAGGTGGCACACAGAACCATATCAGTGGGCATGCCAGCGTTGCCCTAGGTCAGCTCTGGTGCACATGCAGGCACTGGCCAGCTGGTTTTCATTTGGGATTTGGGAAAGAGGCTGCTTCCAGTCTCTGGAGGGCCTGGGGGTGTGGGGAAGGCCCCCTTTTCACTCTCCCCAGGCTCCAGAGCCTTTCTAGGGAAGGTGGAACAAATTGAATTATCGGCATGGGCACATGGATGCATAACCCCCTGGGCACTCCCCACTTTTGGCACGCGATGGCAAAAAGCCATCGCTGATATAAGGAGATCCTCCAGATCACAGCAGCTGTGTGATTGTCAAATACAAACAAATAGCTGTAAAATAATAATAATAAAAAAGCCTCGGATCGCCCAGCTGGCTCAGATCGCACAGAGGCTCTACTTTCATTTAAATCAGGGGTGTCCAAACTTGGCAACTTTAAGGCTTGTGGACTTCAACTCCCAAAGCTGGCGGAGTTGAAGTTGGGACACCCCTGATTTAAATGAAAAGAGAGTCTCTGGCTTTTAAACTAATATAGACATTTGTATATGTTCAAACTAATACAGCAAATACTTGCTTTTAAAATGAAGGGGGGGAAGCTTTCCAGGGTTGCACTGTTGTGATCCTGGAATGGTCTCTACGTTAATTTAAAAGCATGTGTTTCTACCTAATCCAGCAAACACTTTGGGGCAAAAATGGGAGTGGGGGATCCTGTGAAAGGAAAGAGAGAGAGAAAGAGAGAAAGAGAGAAAAGGGAGGGAAGGAGGGGAAAAGGACAGAAAGGAAGGAAGGAAGGAACACAAACCTGGCACTACTAGATACAGCTTCAAAGGATAAAAGAGCATAGTAATCCAGGGTTGGAAGGTACCTGCAGGTCATCTAGTCCAACCCTCTGGTCCAGCAGGACAAGTGAGTTTGTCTTTTGACACATACCCCATTAACATAGTCACACCCACCCAGTCACATGACCCACCAAGCCACACCCACAGAACTGGTAGCAACAGTTTTTAGATTTCACCTCTGGGCCTGAGGGATGAAGTCAGTGAAGTAAGGTTGGAAGGTGTAAATACTGCCTATGGCTCTGCTCCCATTGTTTTTCCACCATAGCTGCTTAATGTATATTTATGTTTAACTTTAGCAATGGAAAAATCAATATGTTTATTGTATGTGTACAAGATATGAATCTTAACATTGAAAGAAAAATCCTTTTCTGATAGCAACAGAATTTAATTATTACACACAGACACAACAGGAAAAATATCAATTTATTTATCTATAATATATCCCTTCTCTTTCTCCTCATCTCTGTAAAGTATGCATAAAATTCATTTTAAAAATTTCAAATGTAAAATAAGAATCACACATTCATTTTTAACGTGGGGACAAATTGGTTATTGGTGAAAACCCATAGAAATATAATAAGAAATAAAATATAATAAGAAATAGTATTCTGCTTACCTTAAATATAGAAGAGAAATGTAATGGGATACCAAAGGGGAAAAAGAATACTTTTAGCAAGGCAGTAATACACCAAGAATAATAATCCAATATTGAAAACAAAAAGCTATTTTATCTCATTGTTGCTGAATTTAGTAAGCGGGAATCTCTTTGTAATGTTATGAAAAAAATTGTGAGCAGTGAGGTCCTGTGGTTTCAAGGTCATTCTGAGAAAAGGTGAATTATACTTTATACTAAAGGAAATTGAACAAAAAAAATTCTAAGAACACAAAATCAGGAGTGTTGATGGAACATTTGACCTATCTACTTGGTTAGAGCCACTGAGACCTTCTTTCAAGAGTTGCTGAAATCTTATTTTCAATGAGACTCACACTTGGTGAATATGCCTTCAGCTATTATACGCCAAGAGGCTATTCATGCTGACCTTTGAAGAATTGTCCAAGTGCTGTCTTTCAGTAGTAGAATTTAAGCTATATATTGTGCTGCAAGTTGCTTCTCTTTTAATGTACCTAGCTAGAAAAAAAATAGGAGAATTCTATTCAGTAGGAGATTCTTGGGTGCCAGGTGTCAGGTGCAAAAAACCTGGAAGTTGAGTTCAAATCACTAACATTTTATCACATCTATACCCAAGAATCTTATCTACTAATAGCCAAATTGATGCTAAATAAGGGTCAATGGGATTCATGGGAGGGGCAGGGGAGATGGAGTTGGGTTTCTTGTGGGAGTGCAATGACTCCAAGCTGATGATGCACTTAACCCCACTCTTGAACTCAGTCTGCTCATCTCTTACACCAACTTGAATGTCAACATATGTTTTAAATTTGAACTTTGATGAATTGTCACTCAGTAATAGAATCATCAACAACAGAAAATTCAGATATTACATTATCAATTGTCTCTTCTTTTCCCCTTTCTTACTGTCTAGCTGTGCACATGTTTAAGTTGAGGAAGAAAAGGCATCATAACCTAGGCTGACTGGATGTTGCCAATGGATTTTTTTTCCCCACCTTCCTCCATAAAGGACCACTAATTTGCTTATAGAAAAGTCAGTAAGAAACTGTGATTTTAGGTGTATATTATTGATGCTGTTTGTACCTAGGGTCATTTTCCTATGATAAATCCTGTTTCTACCTTGCAGCAAAGCAAGTAACACTGGTTTAGTTCACTTCAGGACATATTAAGGAATTATGGTTTCCTGCTCCTCTAACATCTCAGGTTAGGTTTTCCTTACTACTTATTTATAAGGCATCTTTTCCATATATATTTTTTTAAAAAGGTACATTGATAATACCATTTTATCACATACATAAAAAGTACATATACACATGAGAAATTAAAGATGCTATATAGACAGCTGCTATACTGATGTGCATGCTAGCCACATTGTCTACCAATTGCATTGGTCAGAGGCCAAATGGAGTGTCCTTTGCACATATACTTATCTTGGCAAAGAGCTGTTCAGCCCAGAAAAATGATCCTTATCTATTAAATATGTCACTTCATGTAGTGGAGCTCTACACAAGTACTTCTAAAAATACAAGTACTTCTACCACTACTCATCTGCATCCATATTGATTAAGTTTATTGTGACAATTTTCAGTGACAATTTTCTCTAGGACTGTTCCCCCCAATGGACTTAAAGGAACATTGAAATCCTTGCTCGGTATTGTAGGATGAGCCAGTCAACTGGAAATAAATCATTAAACACACAAACACACTTTCACAGAATCAGAAAAAGGATAAGGTTGCAAAATGCTTAAACATAATAAGTATTTTTAGAGGCCTTAATGCCAACAAGTCATGCACATTTAGATTGTATGAATAAGTAGCAGATCTGAACAATTTGATTCTGAAACATTAGAGTACAATAAATATTTGCACTTATTCAACAGCGTCAGAAACTCTGCTATCTTCCCTGCTATCACCTTTCAGTCAGTGATTGCAGTAAAAGCTTTAGGTCAGCAATAAAATATAAGTTACAGAAACATCACTGGCTGCTTTTAAAGACCGTTCCCATTTGCATTTGCATTTGAATCACTATCAAATCTGGGAGACAATATTGTAAAGCCAACATTTCCCAGTTTTTGATTTGCAGTTGTGGTGACAAGTGACCTGTTGGATATATACTGATATTAATAGATGGGTGCAGTACCTCTCTGAATAGCAAACTAGTTTACTTTTTTTTCAATCTTTGTGTGTGTTTGTGTGTGTGTGTGAGAGAGAGAGAGAGAGAGAGAGAATTGGAGGGTAAAGAAAAAAAGGATTATATTATTCTGATACAAAGGTATTTTCCCTTTCATTTTAATTTTCTCATATGAGATTTCCAATTGTTTACATTTTCCCCTCTCATAATTTCCCTATATGTCTCTCAGAACTGTTTTTTTTTTAATTTCCAACGTCAAACCTTTCATTTATTTCCAAAATATATACAATTTCAATATATTGACGGTTCATTTCAATATTCAATTAACCTAAAGTCCCAGTCTTCTAGAGCTCACACAGAAACCTGCCCAATTAGGTATATTTCCTTGTTTCCTAAATTAACAATAGAGATCAAAACAAAATAGTTTGGTCAAAACAAACTATAAACAATTCACCTTCTAAATATATATTGTTGCTTTCCAAGGCATACAACTGTAGCACACTGCATTTGAAAGCATTTTTATTCTCTCTCTCTGGCAATCTGCCTCTCTCAATCTGGCAGCTGTACTTCTTATATGATAATCTTCTCTTCTGATTTTCAGAGTGTTCGGCGCTGGATAGTTATGTCCTATGGAAATCTCCTGCTCTTCAGTCGGTCATTTCATCATCCTATTCACAAAGCTTCAAGGATTTTGCCCCATGTACTCAACTAGTCAGTAGTGTAACACTGTCTAGGCCAATACAAGTTCATCAGCCATCATGGTTCTTTTTATTAAAAGCAATGCCAAATATTCAACAATCACTATCTGAAACCATCAGGAGCAAGAAGTAGATGGAGAATGTCTGATATCTCCCAGGTACATGGATTCAACCTCCAAAACCTAGATAAACACGAGGAAGATGAAAAGGAAAGAATTATATGCCCTCTGGAGGTTGAATTTTTAACTTTCAAATTCTTAATTTTTAAATATTTAATAATATTGTAAATTTTATTATTAAGGGGGTATTTTAGTGGGATTTTAATTTTCTTAAATTCAATTTTAAATAATTTTATCTAGCCATAATTGATTTAATTCTTTTAATTCTTTTAATTTTGTATATATTACTGTTTTAATGGAGTTTAAATGGCTGTTCACCGCCCCGAGTCCGCGAGGAGAGGGGCGGTATATAAATCAAATCAAATAAATAAAATAAATAAATAAATAAATTCATATTTTGTTCCTAGGTCTTTTTTCAATACCCAACCAAACCTAGACTTATGTTGCCATGGTTTTTTCCTACTTTGATTAATAAAATTATTGGATCTCTGATCAATGGGATGAATTGGCCTTTTTATTCCATCCTAAATTCTGAATTAATTCAGTAACAGATTCCAGCACTAAACATTTTCCCTGTTATAGGCAATAAATTTGCAATCAGGTGCTTAATTGTATACTCAAAGTTAGTTCACAAGGGTACCATAAAATTAGCACAGATGTGAAAATCCAATCTCCTCTAAATCAAAATGGGGTTAATGTTAGAGTAACAGCAATGGCAATTTGAAAAAAAACCAACTATTAATGTTTTATATTAGAACTTGGAAGTAAATCTTATTTTTTCCAAATGTCTGAACTCTTACTAAGATATAATGTTATTAATAAAAAGAAGTAGACACCTTGGGTGCACTTCCTAACATCTGAAGCACCACTTGAACACCATTGTCATTGATGAAATCATCAACCATCAGTAAATTTCAAAAGACAACTTTATTTGGAAGATATTACACCCTCTGGCTGGATGTACCTTTAACGCCATCAAACAACTTCTGCCTTTCCTAGATCCTTGGGAAACACTCAAGAAATGAATAAAAATGCAAAATCATGTCTAAGCATCTGACTCACTGTGCTACAAACCATAACAATAGTAATTTGATAGATGATTCTTAATTATGAAATATAACGCAGGTAAATTAGATACTATGTTTGCCAAAAGGTAATATATCTTCTGTAATGAAATAGGCTTTTATAGGCTCAAGGCTTCAAACTTTATTTATTTATTTATTTATTTATTTATTTATTTATTTATTTATTTATTTATTTATTTATTTATTTATTTATT
>JANHFP010010397.1:0-12932 GCA_032468135.1 Calamaria suluensis
AATAAATAAATAAATAAATAAATAAATAAATAAATAAATAAATAAATAAATAAATAAATAAATAAATAAATTGAATGAATGAATGAATGAAATGAATAAATAAATAAATAAATAAATAAATAAAGTTGCATTCCACTAGGCTAATTGATAACTGCTCTGCCATACAAACTAACCAAAGTCTCAAGAGTAAGACCGTCTCTAATTCATCAAGAATGGAATCAAAAGCAAATATGTGTGACAGAATCCACCGGTATTCAGCAGAAGGAAATGTGTGCAAAATTGTATCTTAGGAGGATTTGCATTCTCTGCAGCCAGCATAATAAGGTAGGAGCACCTTAACACAGTAGACCGCACTTTAGCTATTATTTTTTATAATGCTCTGCTAATAGGCCAGAATAATCTCTATTCAAATAAAAGTAATACAGCAGTAAGAAAAAGTCTAACCTGTTATATTTGCAGCTTGATGGAACCATCTATTTCAGAAAACGTGGTGTACTTGTGCGTGAGTTCCTGGGTGAATTTTCCACATAAGGGTAATATATATATAATTCAACTTAAACTGTGAAAAATAAAATTCGTATCAGTGGCATGTTTTTCTTTTACCTGAAGTTGGTGTACAGACCAGGAATTCATTCTGACACTTGTGTTACAATTAGTAACAATTCTTGATAAAAATCATCAGCAAATGTCCAACTCATGAAACATTCATTCCTCCTGATTTATAACCCATCTTATTCCAAGGACATAAGGTGATTAACTGCAATTATCAGGAAGATAAATGATTAAATAGCAGGCAACAATATTTCTTAGAGAGTCGCAGGCACAATATGTTCCTCCTTAAAGAGTCATGTCTGTTCCCTATTATCACCTGTGAACTAACAAGCAGATGTGTAAGGAACACTTTCCTATCTTTGCCTCTGGTACAAAACACAATCCCCCCCCCCATTCCCAGTAAGTCTCTTGGAGGCCTTTCAGATCTACTGGCTGGGAAGCGTTCCATTTCCTCTTCATCATTTATTATTTATAAAACTGTCTAAAATACAAGTGCTGAACATGAATAGCCCAGAGTTCTACTATCAAGTTAAAATCTTACATAGAAGGAAAAATGATCATTAAAAAAGGTGCTGGAATGCGCAGAAATTGATAAATTAACGATGGCATTAAGAGAGAGACATGAGACATGGAACAGGTGGTATAGTTGGCTCAAAAAGAATAAATAAGTATAATAAATGTATAGTGATTATATAAGAAAGACGGTAAAATGGAAAAATATATATTTAGCGTGTAGTAGATATATAAATATTGTATATATTATACTAATGATTAAGGAGGAAATAAGAATGTATATGTATAAAACAACAGGCCTATGGATAAGTTGACATTAAGAAAATGCATTCCCACTTTCTCTCTCTCCTTCTCATTCCCTCCCTCCCTCCCTCCCTATGCCAGCAAAGCAACTTTTAATGGCTGCAGGTCAGTTATGAAACCCATTTTTTTTTACTACCAGTTCTGTGGGCGTGGCTTGGTGGATGTGGCAGGAGAAGGATATTGCAAAATCTCCATTCCCACCCCACTCTGGGGCCAGCCAGAGGTGGCATTTGCCAGTTCTCCAAACTACTGAAGATTTCTGTCACGGGTTCTCCAGAACCTGTCAGAGCCTGCTGGATTTCACCCACGCTGCAGGTAATCTATGAAAGAGTGAAACTATATTTCAAACTTCCTCTGAGGTTTGTACTTTTGGGACTCTCCTCCTAGGTTTCAAGAGGTGTTGCTCTTCAACAACAACTTTTTGCTCTTCAAGAAGAACTTTTATCTGTCATCTCATTTGTAAATGGAAAAGAAAGTATGTTACCACACAACAAGGGCCTTGACATCTGTAAGCCTCAATTATGAAGGGTTTGTTTTTCCCTTTTGAATTTTTTTTTAGTTACAGCAGACAACTGATAAAGCTGTTTCTCCCTTCAAAGAGATGGTAAACTCCCCTGAATAAAAAGTATTTTTAAAAATCGAACTTTTCGGGAAGGCAAATAAATGGCTCATCTGTTTTATTGATAAAATAATTTTCAAAGCTGCAATGTCATATTGCACATAAGTCAAACAGCAGTAAAGAAAAAAACCCACTGAATTAAATGTTGAACAGGGAAAGTTACTGCAAAGGTCATAATACTTTCTAGTATACAAGCACACAATGTTGTATCTCATTTAAAAATAATAAAATTAGTCCTTCCAAATGGTTAATTATTTTCAAAAGTAGAAATGAGACTTGGTAAATAATAATACAATTATTTCATTTTCCCTGTTTCTTTCATTATTTTATTGTTCTAGTGTTGCCCTATTATTAACCATACAAATATTAATAATAACATTAATTCCACAATCAGACCACAACTGCTTTTCCAGTTATCATGCACTGTGAGTTTCTAATAATACATATCTAGGCATTATGTAGCCTTTAAAAAAAATCAAATTCAACATACCATATGTTAATGTAGATAGAAGATGAATATATTAAAGATGAACTACTGCATTTTGTGAAACCGGATAATTATTCTTGAATAGCTGCAAATATACGTTTGCTTTCCTGCAGTTATGCACATAGAAAATTAGCATTTTCAGGGAAAAAAATGTTTGATTGCGAGAAGTGAAAGTAGAAAAAGTACTGACAATGGCTATGCATAAAAGATGCTTCTAAGCACTTACATGGAAATAGGCAGATATATCAGAAGAAACATAAAAGTAAGTTAAATGCCATGAATTAATTATTGAATTAATTATTTTTAAAAATTATAATGAAGTTGGTAAAACAAGAAGAGATGGGTTAAGTATGAATGAGTGTTCAATGAATATAGATTAAATATGAAAGTGAATAATCAGCACCAAAGAAATATGTGGAGATCAGAGGTAGGTTTTACTAGATTCTCACCAGTTCTGGAGAACTGGTAGTGGAAATTTTGAGTAGTTCAGAGAACTGGTAAATACCATCTCTGACTGGCCCCACCCCCATCTATTCTCTGCCTCCTGAGTCCCAGCTGATCAGGAAAAAATGGGGATTTTGCAGTAACCTTCCCCTGGAGTGGGGTGGGAATGGAGATTTTTCAGTATCCTTCCTTTCCATGCCCACTAAGCCATGCCACGGCCACCAAGCCACACCCACAGAACCGGTAGCAAAAAAAAAATTGAAACCTACCACTGGTGGACATAGTTTGGTCACATAAAGATAATGAATGAATGAGATGAATGTATGTTAAAAGGGTGAATGGATTGAGGGGGAAGGCAAATCCATGAGAGTTGTTGTTGTTAGAGCTGATGACAGCCTCAAGAAGAAAAATATAAGAAATTCAGAGGCAAAAGCGCAACATTAGTAAATCACTGCAGTTTCTAAGTAAATTATTTTGGAATTAAACAAAACTTGCTTCCCCCACTGAGTTTGCTTGCTAGAAGCCAGTCTGGGATTATGTAACCCTAGCACAGTGAAACTGTCATAAAAACATGCCAATTGTTGAGAGGTCCAGATTTTGATCACCTGATCATGGAGAGGCTGTGTCATAAGCACAAAAACTGGTCATATGTCACTTTTTAGTGCTGCTGTAACTTCAAAGGGTCAGTAAATGAAAGCTTAGAAGTCAAGGACTACCTGTAAACAGTTTTATGGGGAAAAGACCATTATTTTCATGAGAGTTTTCAAAGAAATGTGGAGGACAATGTCTTTCAACATAATAACTGTCATGGTCAACGATTATACATTTCTGCAAATGTTTTTATAACTTGCAGTCTTCTTTATTTCCCATGAAGGACATAAGCAGGGCAAAGCTAGCTTTATTGCTGTTTTTCTGCCCTTGTTTTTGGGTGTGCATTTATTAGAGCAATTCACTTATACTTCCGCTGACATTCTTTCTACAAATCTCTCATGACTGGGGGAAAAATAAAAGTCTATATTTATATTAAACACCTAATGGAAGAAATTCATTTCTACATGAGTTGATGGTTTCTTTATCATATTAGGCATTGCTCTGTCTGGGCTTAATAGCATTCTCAGGTAAGTATGCTAACCAGTTTAGGAGAACATTAGCCTTCAATCAAGGAACTCTTTAAGAATTCCCTGTTAAGGCATCCATCAGAGGCATCAGGGAACTAATTAATTCTTCACGTCAGTAATTTATTAGGTTAATTAATGGTATCTTTATGAATGCCTTCTGAAAGCCATCCAAATGATGCTCATGTTGCTATTAAGTGACCAAAACACACCCCTCTTGCTCATTTTATAGGGGGGAGGGAATCCCAGTTGCAATGCAATGGTTAAACCAGAGGTCTCCAAGCTTGGCAACAGCAAAGCTGGCTGAGGAATTCTGGGAGTTGAAGTCCACAAGTCTGAAAGTTGCCAAGCTTGGAGACCCCTGGGTTAAACAACATATTGCAAATGTGAGTCATAGGTTCTGTCACTTTCTTACTTCTCTCTGTTTCTGAAACTTCCTCCCTCTGTCCTCATTCAAAAGACTCCTTTCTCAGTGATCCCAGTATAAAGGAAGATTGTTCCACCAGTTGCTGCATCTCTCAGTCCTTCCTCATCGGGTGAACCATTATCCTCACAAATACAGGTCATCCTGGACTTACAACCGTTTATTTAGTGACCGTTCAAAGCTACAAGGGCACTGGAAAAAAATGCCTTTAGGACCATTTTTCTCTCTTATGATCGCTGTGGCATCCCCATGATCATGTGATCAAAATTCAGATGCCTGTCCCAGAGTCATGTGATAACATTTTGCGATCCTCTGACAAGCTAAGTCAATGGGGAAGCCAGATTCACTTCACACCTATGTTATTAACTTAACTATAGTGATTCACTTAGCAGCTGTGGCGAGAAAGGCTGTGAAATGAGGGCAAAATTCACTTAGCAAATGTTTCCCTTAGCAAACAAAATCATCGTCGTACGTTGAGGACTACCTGTACAGTGCATAATGATTGGCTGCAGGACTGCCATTTTGATTCTCCTTTACATGGGGAAATCTGCAAAATTGCAACAGACCACAAACATTGTGGGCATCACTACACACATTCTTATGTTCAATCCACATTTTTGGCTCTTAGGAGCACTTCTGGTGTATTATGAAAGTTTATTTCTGCTTTTTTAAAATATTTTTTTTCTTTTTGAAGAATATTGGCCTTTATGATGTCGTTTAGATTTAATTGCCTGAGGTTTTCATATCTTTGCATTTACTTTAGTTTTATTCTCCCGTTCTGCAAGAATTTAATGAATGGCTGCTTCTTGGTTCTTTGGTAGGGATGGTGAAACTGTGGCCAGTGGACCATATGTTATTTTACTTTTGTGACTCTTAAAAAATAAAATGAATAGGTGCATTGTGAATATATTGAGAGGCGTAGTACATTTCTTTTGAGTTTAAAACAGATATACCCTACACAGGAAAAGAAACATTTCAGTCCTATTTCCTCTAATGAAATTGCTATATCACCCTATGCCCCCAGATCTGTCATTTGTAGGACACCCACACACACAAACTGAGTTGATATGATGAAGTGAGTTTAAACTCAGTTGGTCATAAAGTCTTTGATGCAAGCTAGCCTTTTCATTTGTAGAACTGTCAGGAGACTAATGGAATCTCCTTCTCATCCAAGAAGTAGAGCAGGTAATTTTAAATCCACTTCTCCATCTCTATTTTGTCCTCCAACCTTTGAAAGAACAAAACACATAATACCACACATGATGTCCATTCCTAATCATATGCCCACAATGCATAGAAAGGTATGGATTGACATACACTACATGATTATGGCTTCAGACCAGTTTCATGATGCCACATTAATGATGTAAACATTAAGGAGTGGAATATACATTGATATATACATTGTATGTGCATGTGTGAGTGTTCCAGAAAATAAATTTCTCTAATCAAAGACTCCAAGACAGCCATTTCTCAATGCTTCATTTTATTAGATCACATATACTGGCACAGCAAATGAGAAACTGAAATTGCCGTTTCCTGCTTTCTCATCGAGTAGTCAATTCACCAAAGTCCCATACCCTAGCCACCAGTCAACCACATGCTCCAATACCCTTGAGAGAAACGCCTCAAACCACACCTATACCAGAAGCTCCAATATCTGGCCTTGACTGATGTCGAGTGTATGTTATGTCTATCCAACTATCTATTACACACACCCCTTCCATCTGCCACACAGCTAGAAAGTGGCAGCTTGAAGCTTCAGGTCTAATGTGGTTTCCAAAGATGACTCTCTGTGTGTGTGTGTGTGTGTGTGTATAAGTATATGCATAAAAGATTTCCCTCGCACATATGTGCTAGTCGTTTCCGACTCTAGGGGGTGATGCTCATTCTCTGTTTCAAAGCCAAAGAGCCAGAACTGTCTGAAGACATTTCCGTGGTCATGTGGCTGGCATGACTCAATGCCAAAGGTGCACGGAACGCTGTTTCCTTCCCACCAAAGGTGGTCCCTATTTTTTCTACTTGCATTTATACGTGCTTTTGAAACTGCTAGGTTGGCAGGAGCTGGGACAAGTAACAGGAGCTCACCCCATTATACGGCACTAGGAATTCAAACTGCTGACCTTCCGATTGACAAGCTCAGCTGCCTTACCCGCTGAGCCACCATGTCCCTAAGCATATGTATATTCATATATATTCCTTACCAATTGATTATTACAGACAAGCAAAGAAGTAAGTAAGGAACCATCTCTTGAATTGTAGTATTTTGAGTGCAGGACACTCTTGCTGAAATGTTGAATTCAGTTGGTTGACATAAAGCAGCTGCATTCCCCATCATTTTACAATGATGATCCTGGGGTCCAGACCAGAAATCTAAAACTCTCTTGTTCTACAATTAAGGTATAAACTGAAGCTCCTATGTTCCAATGAGTCTGACCGAAGGACTTCCTGTGAACTAGCATAGCCTTTGGCTCAAGCTCACATGTACCACTGAACTCCTCCCCCATTTCTGCATAGCCTTCCTGCCACCTTGCCCAATTTTCGTTTCCCATCGTTTTGAGCTGGGAAACACATAGGTACTATAGCAGAAGCCCTAATTTAGTTAAGACAAAGGCCCAATCTCCCCCACCACTACCAAAGAAAATATGTTTGCTGCTGCCTTTCCTTAAAAATCATTAACTGCCTCCCAGGAGTATTGTCTAGCATCCCATTTCTCAAAAGTGCCACTTTGATTAATATTCCCAAGTTTTGAAATTGCCAAAATGTATTTCTAAGAATTGAGGGTGAAAGAACGTCCATTTCTATGATAAATAAAACAGATGGCAATTTGGTGCTTGCTTAGTGTTGGTATCCCCAGATTGTCAGCAACAACCTGGGCTTCACTGAACAGCTGTTTCCTCTCATCTAGTTTTCTCATCTTCAGGAAATACAAGCACTTATCTAATTGCATTACAATTATCTTACAATAATGGTATTCAAATCTGGCTCAGTTTAAACATGTATGAAATTCTTTGTATCGCCTTATATTTTATAGTCCCTACTCCCAAGTTACATGTAAATAGAGACTTATGAATCTTTAGGGAAGAGGTGTCAAAACTTGGCAACTTTTAAGAATTGTGGATTTCAACTCCCAGAATTACTCAGTCAGCTTTGCAGGCTGAGGAGTTCTGGGAATTGACGTCCACAAGTCTTTGGACGACCCTGCTTTAAGGTCTTTTAGGGATAGAGAGACAGAGGGAGCACAATAGAGACATGTATATATCCTGCAGCACTTTCTACTATGTGGCTTGCCATGGGATTCAGTACCCTTTCTGCTCCAGTTTAACATCTGCATGAAGTTGCTGGGTGAGGGCATTTATTACCATGAGATGATCTGCACAGGTAGTCCTCAAATTACAACAGTTCATTTAGTGACCATTCAAAGTTACAATGACACTGAAAAAAGTGACTTACAACTGTTGCACCATCCCTGTGATCACATGATCAAAATTCAGAGGCTTCGCAATGGGTTCATATTTATGACCGTTGCAGTGTCCCAGGGGTGTGTGTTCAAGTGATCACCTTTTGCAACCTTCTGACAAGCAAACTCAATGCTGAAACAAGATTCAATTAATAACCATGTTACTGACTGAATAGTAATTCACTTTAACAACTGTGGCAAGAAAGGTTGTAATATGGGGCAAAACTCATTGAACAGATATTTCACTTAGCATCAGAAATGTTGGGCTCAGTTGTGGTTGTACGTCAAGTCAAACTTGGCAAACTCAGCAGTGCCATTGATGTCTTATCTTACTGAGAGCCCTGGTGATGCAGTGGTTAGAATGCATTCCATCACTCTAGGACAGTGATGGCGAACCTATTACCACAGGTGGCACATGGAGCCATATTGACTGGCATGCGAGCACAGCTCCAGAAGTCATGAAATGGGCCACTTTGGGCCACTGGAGGGCCTCTGGGGGGTGGGAAGCCTGTTTTTGTCCTCCCAAGACTCCTAGTAAAGCACTGGAGCTAGTGGAGAGCATAAAACAGCCCTACCATGACATTGCATGCCAAACGTGGGGGGGGGGACATGTATGGGGGGTGCATGGACTTATGAGTATGGGCACGCAGGCAACCGCTCCCACTGCGCTCCCCATGCTTTTGGCAGACGATGGCAAAAAGGTTCACCATCACTACTCTAGGAATTTGATCCTAACCGGCTCAAGGTTGACTCAGCCATCCATCCTTCCTCATTCCATTTGTTGGGGGCAATATGCTGATTCTGTAAACCACTTACAGAGGGTGTAAAGCACTGTGAAGTGGTATATAAGTCTAAGTGCTATTGCTATCTTGGTATCTGCAGGCTGTGGGAGTTTTGATGAGGAACAGCAGGTTTTGGCTGTGAGTTTGGGACCTTCTGGATCTGAGATTGTACTAACTATGGCATTAGATAGGGAAGTAAATGGCAATTTCTGGCAAAAAGCATACTAAACTGCAGTCACATGACTGCAGGAGGCTGAAAACAACCATATATGCAGACTGGTCACTGGGTGCTTTATATGCAGATCACATGACTGTGGAGGGGAAGGCCAAATGTTGTACATTTTAATCAGAGTTGTAAGAAGTCCTGGGGAGGTCCATTGTAACTTCAAACAGTCACTAAGAAACTGGTCATAAATCGAAGACTACCTATGTGAAATTGTTATGGCCTATCAGTCTGAAGTCACTCCTAGTGACCACACAGGCACGTCCCTACAGTTTTCTTGGCAACATTTTCCAAAATGACTTCTCACTGCCTTCTTCCTTGGGCAGAAGAAGAGTGAGTCGCTTCCATGCTCAGCAAGGATTTGTGGCTTTCCAGCTGCTAATCTGGTACCTTAACCACTAGGCCGGCATGTCAAAAGCTTGGCAACTTTAAAACCTGTGGACTTCAACTCCCAGAATTCCCCAGCTAGCCATGCTGGCTAGGAAATCCTGGGAGTTGAAGTCCATAAATCTTAAAGTTGCCAAGGTTGGACACTCCTTCACTTGACCAAACTGGCTGTATGCCTAGAATACCAGCCAATCCAAAGTAGTAGTAACAAAAGTCCACTAAGACTCCCCAAAACGGCTTGCTGAAAATTTATTTATTTGAAAAAAAAAATGTCTGGCCACCTGTCTTTAAAGAACTCAGTGTAGCTCACAGAAACAATAAAACAGTAACACCCAGAACTATATGATCAAAAAACAAAACCCAGCACCCGAATCTCCCCCCCACCCCACCATCCGCAGCCCGAACCACCCTTCCCCAGAGCTTCATGAAGAGCCTGGCCTTCCAGAAGCTATGGTTCTCCCCAGATCACCTCAGCCTACTCCCCCACCCCGGTAGAAAAACTGTAGAAAAAGCTAAAAAGATGGTTGCTCTTTTAATTCAGATAATTACACAATACTAAACTTCTCAGCAGCAGCTGGGTCATAAAACTTTTTCACATTACTAACCAGGGATAAAGCAGAAAATCCCTTTTTGTTTAGCTGCCAAATGAGCGTTGTAGAGCAGCTTTCATTTCCGAACCATCTGTGGAGAAAAACCTGGGAAAAAAATCATTACCTTCTTTGCTTTTTATTTTAGGGGTCCCACTTGCTGTGAAAATGTAGACTGGGGTCCCCTTATTGTAGATTTCAGAAACTCCACCACAAACAGGACTTGGCTTTTCAGATGAATGGAAAAGGAAAGAAAGACAGTAAGCAGTTTCAATTTCTAAACCAACTTGTAAGATATTTTCTTCTTTCTTCTATTTATTTATTTATTTATTTATTTTATTCAGGTTTGTGAGGATAATTTAAAAATGGTAACCATTTGGGGGATAATTGGAATAATGTATTTAATTCTGAGGATCTTTTACTATTGTTTTCAGAAACTTTTCTGCCCTTTGCAAGCTGTAAAGGTAAAGGTTCCCCTCACACATATGTGCTAGTTGTTCCCGACTCTAGGGGGCGGTGCTCAAACCCAAAGAGCCAGTGCTGTCTGGAGATGTCTCCAAGGTCATGTGGCTGGCATGACTAAATGTCAAAGGCCTGTGGAACGCTGTTACCTTCCCACCAAAGGTGGTCCCTATTTTTCTACTTGCATTTTTTCATGCTTTCGAAGTGCTAGGTTGGCAGAAGCTGGGACAATGGGAGCCCACCCCGTTACACAGCACTAGGAATTTGAACTGCTGAACTGCCGGCCTTTCGATCGACAAACTCAGCATCTTAGCCATTGAGCCACTGCGTCCCTTTTTTGCAAGCTATAGGTACACATTTATAAATTATATCCCACCGTTTCGTACAGGATTTTTTTTTTCCAGGTACAAACAAGTGAAGGTTCTTTTAATGTTTTGAGTTCTAAACACGAAAGCGAAGATTGAGCCGCTTAACTTGGTTTAAAAATTATTGCTCCACTTTGGGCTTGAGGTACGGCGTGCAATCGGTTGTCCTGCTTAGGGTGGCAGCCTCGACTTTCTCCAAACACATGGGGCATGCCCCTTCACTATGCAACAAATTTTTGAACTCTGAACAGAGTGCTGGGAATTTGCAGTGTGGGCAGAGAGCCCATTCTTCTCTGGCCATATGTTGTCCCGTCGCGATGCAATATGGCAGGTTGTTCTTGCAGCCTGGGCAGAGGTGTTCGCACTCCAGGAGCATGAACTCACAATACGGGCAGGGTGTGGTCGCTTCTTCCCCTTCCCCTTTGGAGGTGTCCGGCCACCGGACGAGTGTTTCAATTCTCCTTTTGTATTTCGGGTCAATTTTATTCCGATATTCTGGTCTCATCAGCATGGCAGCAAAAGCAAAGGCGGATTTTTTCAGTCCTGCTCGGTGACGTTCAATGACCATTGAGGTTAGGATGGGCACAATATGAGATGGGAACTTGTTGATATTGTTAGCAACACGGATGAGCATGCGTGCTTCTTTCATGTGGTCCCCCCGTTTAACGTGAATCTTTACTAAAATGTAACTGTGTAGAATCATCAGGTTTGTAGCCATCTTGGCCGGTATTTTAATTTTCTGGACTTTTAATTCTAAATACATGCTGAAGAGAACATTGTGGGCTTTCCGATAATGCCCTGCGCATTGTTCTTCTCGAGCGATGATGATCGCTGTCCGAGCAGCTTCCTGATATTGCTTTAATGCCATGTAGAGTCGAAAGAGATATTTGGCTTCCTTTGGTATACCGTCATTCTCACCCATAAGGTAATTGATCAGCTGGTCGGTCAGGGCTTCGTCCTTTGCTTGGCCCACCGTATCGATTGCCATGTCTATGGCCATATTATCATCTGAGTTTGGACTTTTCAGAAAGTGCTTCAGTGCCCTGGAATATTGACCACAGAGTAGGAAGAATTTGCCAACCTGGTAATGCTTCTTTTCTCCCTCAAAATATAAGGCAATGCTTTGGTAATCGTCATTCATGGTTTCCTCAGAACCGATGATGTCAGCGTAGAGCTCCATCTTATTGTGCTGCTGAGCCAGGGTCAATGTTTCATTGTTACACTTGGACATCACTAAAAACTGGATGGCAGACTCGTAATCACCCAGCTGCAGGAAGAATCTGGCTACCATCTTGGCTCCTTCAAGAGACTGGGTTTCCCGCACGATGCTCACAGCCTTTTCTGGATCATTCAGGTGATCCAAATACAACCGGATCACGTTGTCCCACTGCTTAGCATTTAGCATAGGCCACAACAGCTTCTTTGTATCTGCCATCTGCTTCCTTTGCTTTGCCATACTGAAGGTGTATTTTTGGGGAAGAGGCGTGGTGAAGCAGCTCGCCAACTTTAGCCCAGTTTTTGCATCGTATGTACACCGAAGCTGCTTTGTCAAAATATGGGAAGCTTCTGAAAATTGCTTCATGCTCTCCAGAATAGCACCACAGTCTTTTTTTAGCGTTCGGCTGGGATGCTTGATGGCCTGGTTAACGCCGCGCCGAATGTCTCCCATGTGAATCGCCATCTGCGCAACTCCAGCCAAGCAGGCCTTGTCGTGTTCGTACAGGATCTTAAGGCAGTGCATGTTTGCGCCTTATTTTTCCCAACAACAACCCTGTGAGATTGGCTGGGCTGAGAGAGAAGGACTGGTCTAAGGTTACCCAGCTGGCTTCTGTGGCTAAGGATAGACTAGGTTTCTTTGCACCTAGTCCAAGTCGTTAATGCTCATCAGCGGGTTTGAGTTGAATTATTTTTGCTTAATGTAGATCACTTAGACTTTTCAGCTCTATCAGTTTATGAATGAAAATATCTACTTCCTAAAAACTTCACATTTCTCATTCAAGCAATCTGCTATCCCTTTCAAGGGAATGAGCTTTCAGCCAAGCCAAGCTGCCTAGATACCAGGAGAGGAACGGAGGATACTTGAGCATCCAGTGATAATGATTGCAGTTGGACCAAATGCAATCTATCACCAAAATAAGATAAGATAAGATAAGAATAAGAGTTGGAAGGGACCTTGGAGGTCATCTAGTCCAACCCCCTGCCCAGGCAG
>JANHFP010010404.1:0-12258 GCA_032468135.1 Calamaria suluensis
AGAAGAACAGACAGCACTACTTAACCTGAAAGAATATGTCTGCTTAGCAATTGTGCTCCTGGATTTGAATTATGTAAGTCAGCCTTTTCTGGCTAAAATTGTTCCATTTATCTCAGCTACCAATACTAACTGGAAATTATGAAAGTTATTGTTCAAGTTTGGCAGGTGCACTAAGGCTATCTTAATGAAAAGCATAGTCTTCCTGTAAAAGTACATTTACACTTGCTACGTAATTCACAAAGACTTTTAGAAAGCTAATCAAGACTTGTATGTATCACAAAAAAATGCAATTACCTGATACTCTGGCGTGAAGATTCTGTTTGATGATGAACTCCTGAGCTTGGGAAGCTGACTGACATACTGTCGCTGCTGCTCTACGCAATGCATTATCAAAAATGGGAAGCACTTCATTAGGGAAGGCATTAAAATATTCACCAATTTCCATGTTGGTTTCAAAAAGTGTCAATGCATCAACAATAACTGGGTAATGGGCCTCATCATCATTTTCCCTTAAAATCTGCAAGATGTCATTTTGGTGATATGCCAGAATATATGATTCAAATACTTGTCCAATCAAGTTTATTTGCTCTGTAGTTAAAACCATCATGAATCCTATAATTAGAAGAGATACAAGACAATATTAAACTAATTTACAGTAAATTATGTTTCTAGTGCATTGCATAAAGCTGATTTGCTTTGTAATTATATTTCAGCTCTTGCACTGAATCCTTGCTCTCTATTTTTCTCCCTTTCTTTGATACAAACTTTTTATTGTCTCCTGAGCACATTTTCAATGATAATATTTATGTCCATACACTGTATGTATATATGTATTTAATTAAATTATATGGCCCACAAATTTGACTCAGAATAGGTAATAAATGCAAATGCTGTACAAATCAAATAATAATCAAAGATAAATATACTATAGCAGCTGAGAAGTCAACTCATCTTATGTTCAGTTGGCATATTAATGCTTTCAAATAATGTTTATATGTGTACAGAAGGACAGAACTTTGTCAATCTTCTCAGGGTCCCAGTAAAAAAAAGTGTTCTTCTCTTTGAAGAAGGGTGCTTCCAGATGAATAGCTCCTGATGGTAACCAAGAATAGTTCTTATAGGTTATCCTTCTTGATGAGTCTTTTGAATAAGAGAAATAAGATAATTGGGAGAACTACAAATGAATAATTATTAATAGCTGGATCTCCTGTAAAATTCTGTGAAGCGGTGCAATTCTATAAGAGAAATCTAGTCTGGAAGAGCTTCAGTTTTGAAAGGTCTTTTTTACATTTCTGGTTTTTAAAGCGTTTTGACAGTTTCGTAATACACAGTACAGCAAAACAGTAACTCCACAGAGCAGGAAGAAAACATTTTGTTAACAGAAAAAAATATCAAAAATTTGGAGATATTCCTAATTTGCAGACAAATAAATATATGTGAAACAGTGAACAGAAAAAATCCTTACTCCTCCAGAATTAGGCAAATACAGGATAGCTCCAACCCTTGCTTTTGGTGTGATTTCAATCAGATCTTCATGAAAGGATTCCTGAGCATTCCTGTGAGCATTA
Organism: Calamaria suluensis; assembly: GCA_032468135.1. Classification (NCBI taxonomy): domain Eukaryota; kingdom Metazoa; phylum Chordata; class Lepidosauria; order Squamata; family Calamariidae; genus Calamaria; species Calamaria suluensis. The sequence goes on from JANHFP010010404.1 coordinate 1,569, forward strand.
AGTAGCTATAGAGCCATATTAATTATTGTATCAAGCCTTCCACAATCATCTGGCCAACAGAGGCAGAAAAACAGATTGTTAGACAACTGCAATTTCAGACCCAGTTTTTGTTTCTCTCTGCTCCCTGTTTTCACTTGCATTTCAATTATTGGATTATCAACTTGCAACATTTATTTTTATTAGATGTACATTTTTATTAAATGCCAGCCATATTTAAAATCAAATAAAGAGAAAACAGGTATTTTCCAGGAAATCGGGAAAGGAGATCTACCAAACTGGTAAAAAAATAATAATTCTGAGAGTAGTCCTGAATGCAGTACAGTGTGGAACAACCAAATCAATACGAATTTGATCTAAACATTTCGGAAAGGTAGGGCAGCATCATGTCTCAAAAGATTTTTGCTCCTCCCCAGCTATTTATAGTTCAATCTTCAGGTGATTTGTTGCGATGTGTGTGTAGAGGTGTGTGCGTCCCAAGGCTGCATTTGGCGTCGTTCCACTCCAATTTAGCCTTCTGAACTCAAATACACTTCTCCCTACACCCCCCCACCTTTCAAGGTCCGTAAAATGAGGACTCAAGATTGTTGGGGGACAATATGACGACTATGTAAACCTCTGAGAAGGCTGTAGCCCTGCGAAGCGGTCTATATACATCGAAGTGCTGTAGCTATTGCAGAGAACCAGGTTAGAGCGTCAGAAGTGGTGAGGGCGGGGCTGAAGGAGGGCGGACAAACTCCGAGCGGCTAAATTAAGAGGCAGGGGAAGTTCGGCCCTCGACTTTCATGCCGGCGGGTGAATCCGGGCCGGCGAAGGAGAAATGTGGGGCCGCGCTACAAAACTGGAGCGGGGCGAGCTCCCCTCCCCCCGTGCGCGACGCTTCCCTCTCACGCCACGCGACTTACCATCCGCACGGCGAAGCTCAGAGCTGGCGGGAAAACCTTTTACCGGTCTGGCGGCAAGAGGGAGCGGCGGGAACCAGCCGGCAGGAGGAGGAGGGGGAGGAGGCGGGACCGGCGAAGATTGGCTCTTCTCCTCCGGCTGGATGACAGGCATGGAAAGGGCGGGAGACCTTTCTTTTTCGGACTGCTGGGGCGCCGCCGCCGATCTGACCGTGCTGCCCCGGCGCGAGGGGCGATTGTCAGTGTGGCCAGGCCTTGTTGAGTAAAAGGAAGCCCTTCGAAGAAAAAGCACCAGGCTTGCCGGCTCCGTTCTCAGTGCTTCACTTCTTTGACTGGGTTGTAATAAAACTGCTACTCCGTGGATAGGCGTGAGGTGGAGCAGGTGGGCTGCAGTATTGAACTTTTAAAATTGGAGAGTGGGAATTGAAGTCGTCCTCCAGTTAGGCAACGGGAAGCCGCCGGAATTTTGCCGGGTGGGGTGGGGTGAGCAGAGCGCTGTTTCTCTTGCAGACCGAAAAGGGGGGAAGCATAAATTCATTATCGGTGGCTGTTCCCCCAGCCCCGCCGCCATCTGTTCCTTATCTATAATATTTTTGCACAGTAACATTCGCTGTAGGGATTAAGATACTAGGCTAGAAACCGGGAGTTCTCGCTCTGCCTGGAGCCGGTCATTTTCAGAGCCCTAGGTAAAAGCAGGAAGGGGCTTGTTCAGGCAGTTGCCAGGAATCGCTGTCTAGAAGGCAACCCCCCCCCCCCAAATAAAAATAAATACTGCTATAGTGCGGAGAGCTTTGTCGATTAAGGCACATTGGGTGGGGGGTGAAATGAAGCGGGGTGGGGAGCCCTCTAGGTTAACACTTGAATCCTGTTTTTGAAGTAGGAGCAATGATCCTCATATCCGAACATTTTACGGTTTTGTAACAACTGTTTTCAGGGTTCCTACTGATTTGGTATCAGTTAATAAACACACATGAGGCCCTAGAATGAGAAGAGCTGAATATTTTTCTATTGCTGTGTCTCCAATTTTACACTGCTGTTTTTACTTGATTTAGTTTATAAGAAGCATTACAGGATTATGCACACTAAAAAGGACTGCATTTTTTTGAAGAGGCAGTACAGTGGAAAAAATACTGGAGGGTACAACCAATATTTGTTCCTGAAAATCAGTAGCCAGCATTTCTTCATGGGAAATTATGTCAATCTGAGTTATAGGCTGATATGGAAGGGAATGGATGACTGCATGAACAAACAAAAAGCCTTGCAAATATTTTGGACCTTTTCTGTACAATTAAGTGGTGGTAGTGCTAGAAACTTCAGGATAAGTAACAGTAAGAGTTGGAAGTGATCTTGAGAGTTCATCTAGTTAACCCCCTTGCTCACACAGGAGACCTGTACTAGGGATTTGAACCACCGACCTTTTTGATGGACAAGCTTAGCCACTGAGCCACCTGGTCAGTCTGTTGCCCTATACTTTTCCTTGTGAAAACTTCCAGATGTTTCCTACTTCTAACAGCTTTTTTCATTACAGTTGTATATCATTTAAAAGCCAACAATTAGAAACTGAAAATGACATGTTCTGATCCCTCTGGAAAATTTTAAGTAGGACAATTGTACAGAAAGAAATTCTAGAGGGAGTATTGGAGTAGGTCCAAGATCTAGAAAGTTTGAGCAGTCTAGTTTGACAGTCAAAACGGCTGGATTTTCAAGACAAACTTTAAAACTAGCATTTTTAAATACATGTGATAGCTTTAAGGTTCAGAAGCATTGCTTATAGAACAATCTTTGCCAAATGTAAATGAAATAGGGTGCTTGAATAATAAAACACAGCAATGCCATTCCTCCAATAAGACCATACAATGAGCGGATAAACTACAGTAAACTATCAGTTTATGATAGTGTGAGATTCTTTGTCATGTCTTAAAAAGTTTGCAAAGTAAAAAGGTAATACAGGTAAAATAGATTTCTCAACTACCAGTGTTTATATTTATAGCAAAGAAATTAAGGGTACAGTAATAAAACCTATGCTGCTTTCTTATAATAAATCATTTGTATGCTTTTAAATAGAGATTGTATTAGAAAATGATACATTGATGTCACGTTATATATGTTGTCTTGAAGGTGCTGTATGTGGCTTCAAAATACATGACATTTAATACACTTAAAAGCTGGGCATTAAATTAAGCTGCTGTTATAAAAGTGAACTTCAAGAAAAACTTAGACATGCTTCCAGGAATTAAAACAGTTCTGGAGACTAATAGTTCCTTTTGCAGCATCACCCATTTTTTTTAAAAAAATATAAAATGCAGCATAGAACCTGTTGCACAGCAAGAGCACTAGCATTCCAAGTTGCCATATTGGAGATCACATTATTAGCAGATTGCTATTTACAGAGCAACTTTTACATGTATAGGTTGAATGTTATAAATTAATGTGAATAAATTGTATCATTCAAGGTTAATTGAAAACTATTATTTTTTATAGTAAATTGCTGAAAACAATGACTACAAGGAAAGCAATCTTAATCTATTTATTTGCCATCTCATATTGAAATGACTAGGCTTTTTAAAGCTCACTTTCAGCTTCCTACAAAATAGGATTTGTGAAATCCTATTTGAAAAAGGTGCTTTGCAAAGTGTTGGCATGGTAACAGACTCATCCTTGAGGTATTAAAGTAACTTGGGACCTTGGGAAAGCATGAAAACCTGCTTTGAAGGCTGTCTTCCATTGCCTGAGCCATATACTTTGGTGCTATCATAGTTGTCTGTAAACACTTTGGAAACAGCTTTTGCAGTAGCCATGCAAGCTTTCTGAAGGATGTGACTGTTTAATATATTGTGGAGAAGAGCTTTGCTTGTAGCGATTTGCCTTGCAAAGCTCTTGAATGTTTTCCATAGTTTTGATATACAAATGAAAGCAAGTTTATATGCATTAACAAATTGGATAATACTATTTTGAGGGTTAGTTTATTAATTCGAGGACTGTTAGAAAATTTAAAATTGGTATGGAGAAATGACTTGTGTTTTGTGATAAAGGAGTTTATGTCCTGTAGTAAGTTGCTAGGTCAGAGTAAAATATTATGCAAATGAACATGTCTTCCACATTCTCAGTATAGAATACAAGTTGATTTCATTGATATTACACTAGAAAAAGTAAAAGAAAATGGGAACAAGTACACTAAAATACTATTATAGTTTTGAAGTTTAACATTTTACTTATATCCATTTTCCTTAGGAGCCTAAAATGATATACTGTATATTGTATCCTTCCTCCATTTTCCTCCCAGAAAAGCATGAGGTAAGCTGGGCTCAGAGAAAGCAACTAGATAAAGGTCACCAAATGAGTTTCCATGGTTGTGGATCTACTTCATCCTACCAGTAGTTCTAATTCAACATGTTAACTATAGGATTCTGGCACCTTCCACCCAATCTTTTGGTAAACAAACCATTCAATTTTAAAAAAAGAAAAACATAACACAATAGTATTTTGGATCATCATTGCAAAATTATCCAGTATATTTTATTATAGGTAACAGCCAAGAAATCCAACTTCAACTTAATATGGCTTTCTTCTAATGTAAAGGCAGTATATACCTTTACACAGACCATAGAATATCTGCCAAATACTGCTTTAGATTAGCAGGAAAGCATTAGAACACTGCTTCCAGTGAAGCATCCAGGATGAGTTTACAGGAGATACAATTTGAAAAGTTTGATTAGGACATTTTATATGAAAACATACAAATTTTTTGTACATATGCTACATATAAAATTCACTATATTATTGGTGGTACCATTGGTTGATTATGCTGTTGCATAATGGGAAGACGCAGTCAGGATTTAGCAGAAATAATGGAGAGCTATAAGAATAAAAACTTTAAAATAACCACACAATCTTCCTACTCTCCCTTTATGCATACAAAGATCAGATCTTAAAAGTACATTCATAAAACAAAGAAAAAATTCTCCCTGAGATTACCAGTGTTAGTTTTATTGTGGTAATCTTGGAAATAACAATAGTATCAACAAAATATATAAAAACCAGATTTGCCAGTATATTACATCTTTTCTCTCAGAAAACCTGCACAATTATAAGACAGGTGTAATAGAATGGAAAATCAGGCTCATTCTCCAGGTGAAAAGGATTACAAGATCATGGCTTATTTTGTAATGGAAGAGAACAATGTTGACATTTATGCTGGAACGCTAATGAAATATTTGCATGCTATATTATGCATAATTATTTTGTTTAGCACTATTTTTTCATTAATGCCTGAGTTTTCCCCAAAGGATAATATCCTCAAAATGCAGCTTTCCATAAATTTCACTTTATTAATAACAGCATCACCTAATGGAGTAACCCCAAATGTTAAATGTTTAAAGAGCATTGTTTCTGCATGTATTTATAAAATATTTATGACAAAAGATGATGAATTTCAACATTAAAATATCCGGCATTTTTCTTATTATAATCTTATCACCACCTAGCTTTATATATTATTATAATTTAGCAATCTTCCCCACTTTTAGAATAGACCATAATTTTTAAAGTCAGTTCTCTAAGTTAATTAAAAATATATGGATTTAAACATATTTGCCATTGCCTGATTTTTAAATTGTAAACAATTAATTTTAATATACAATAACCATGCAATTAATTGCATTTGAGTGAGAAATGGGATGCGAAAACCTTCTCTGAAACTAAAGAAAATACATATTTATAGGAAAAGTGGAGGAGATATTGCATTTCTTCTATGAAATTTTATTATGCAGTAATTACAAAGTTTAAATACTGTTCAATTTTAAATAAAAATAAGTGTCATTAAGCACATTTATATAACTATGTCAAGTGATTCCAACGTATCACATAAAATAGAGTGCATTTTCAAATCAGAGAGACAAATACGTTCTCATTCACAGTGTTTGACATATTACAAGGAAGCTTGTTTCACATAAGGGTTTATTTTAAGGTCATGCTATTATGAACAGTACAGTCCACACCATGCTGTGCCATTCAAAATAATCTCTCAGAATGTGAAGTAACGAGCAAACCATTCCTGACGTTGTGGATCTGGTGAAGCCACTGGGGAAGCTTCAGTCTGAGGAGGGCTAGATTCATAAAAAGAAAAGACAGATTTAACCCACAACCAAGAGTCAAGGTGCAAATTGCCTGGAAAAAGCATACAAAAACAGCACAGAATCAACTTTTATAATTTCAAAGTCACATTAGTCTGTGAGGTAGTTTAATTCCCCATTTTCAACCTTCGGTCATCCACTCCATTGGAGAGCATCAGCAGCATAGACAAGCCACACAACAGGATAGAAAAATAGTGTTTTGGGGAAAAAAAGGAGTTGCTGCTTTTGTAAAAAAAAAAAGAAAAAGCAAGAGCAAGGGAAAGTTTGTTTTTAAAGAGCATCCTCTTTTAGCATCCTTTTCTTCTGTCAGGTTAGTTGTCAAATATGATGCAAGCATCATATTCTTTAGGACATGCTGAATTATCTGGCACTGAACAATTACATACTTTAAATATTACACACTCAGAGTAAATTATTGAAATTGCATGCATATGGAATCAGATACAATAGAACAAAGGATTCAGTACAAAGCAATTTCATTTTTACCCACAATTATCAAGTAAAACTGTATTATATAATCACTACTTTATTGCTTTAGTATAATTAAATTGTATAGCTAGAATGTTAAAATAATCCCTACCGTTTGTAGGACAAATCAGGGAACACAATAATTTGTAAGGAAACTCCGTCATCACAATTCATGAATTCATGCACATGCTTGTTAATGGCGTCTGAGCATACATGCATTTTACATGCAAAGGGAAAATAAGGAAGATTACATTTTATGGGATTTCTATTTCAATAAGAATAAAATATTATTGTAGTGCAAACTTCCTATTCTACTTTGGTACAAAGCCCCAACTTTGTAAATTGCATTAAACCAGAATAAAGAAATATTTACTTTTCCAGGACATCAAGCATTATATAATGATATTTCAATTAGATAATAAAACATTCTAATTGTAATGCAAAGTGGAGCTTGATATTTTAATGCTGAAGCATAGCATTAAATGATATGTAATAACATGCACATACTATATTCACATAAAACTCAAAGCTTGTTTTTGAAAAATATTTTTTCTGTGGTGAGGAAAAGCAATACAAATCTAATATGGTAAATATTTTGTTAGAAGCACTGTTACAAAATACCATTTTGATTTGGGGAATATTTCTTGAAGGGCAGGTAGAAATAACAAACATTTAACACAATTGTTCATAAAGGTAAATAACTGAAAGCACACAACACATTGGTAATAATATAACACTTTGAAATTTTAAGGGAAATAAGATTTATTGGTGAGGAAATCACATTTCAGCAAGCTTTACAATAAAAAGGGATACTATAAAGAGGTTAAAATAGACTGAAAATTATGATTCTAAAATAATATCCATACTCCAGTATTCTTAAACCGGGGTGGGGTGGGGTGTCAACTAAAAAGAAATCAATTTTTGTTTTCCAAGTTAGGAAAAAAAAAAGAAAATCAAAACTGGTGAGGCTCTGCTCACCTCAAAACCATCTTGGGCTCTTTGGGTGGTATTGGTTGTGGAAGTGGTCTGCTGCTGTTGAACTCAATATCGTGGATGGATGAATTAGGAATAGGGTCCAGGCGGTTAGCATGTCCATTGCCCACTCCACTAGATTCCAAAGCACTTAGATTGGGGACACTCACAAACCTGTTTGCTGATCTATCATTCTTCTTCTTTTGCTGCATTAAAAATAACACATGTAGGGAAGGGAGTGTACAAATCAGGAAATTACTGAGATATTTTAAATTATTATTCTTTATTAATGGTTTGGGGATTGCTGCAATACAATGCTTGCCTTATCAATAATTTTAGTAGATTTATCTTATTTAGCTTTCAATTTCTGAAGAACAGTGGAAACTACTGTTATAACTGTGTTGTTAAAATTTCGAATCTCTCAACCAAAAAAATGGAAAGTTTTAACTATCAGAAAAACTGATTTTACTTTCTATTATATTTGCAGTCATTTCCTTATATAATCATGGTTCCTTATTGCCATAAAATGAATTAAATCCTGCTTGAAAGTATTTTCATAGGAAGTGACAAATTTAAAAAACCATAAATAACTAGGCTTATACACAAAGTTTGGCACAGTACATTTCATTTCTCAGGGAAAAAGTACTTTCAATAAAAATATTTAATTTTCATTTATTTTATTTTTCTGGTTTTAACTGATGAGAGAATATAGCAGATGTTGCCATATTTGTACTAAATCCTTATATTCTACCAACTGAGTAAAATAAGTGAAGAGTTGAATAAAGTATTTCCAATACCAACACACTGCCCAACTTAAATAAACTATTCTATAAAATAGTTCTTCAGAAATTACAAATCTGATTGGATTAAGGGTTTTAATTCCACAACCTTCAGATTTTCACAGAAAAATCTGCTCTCTATTTTCAATATCATTCAAGTATATCTGTTTGTTAATTTGTTGAAGATTTTGATTCAGACTAATCTGAAACTTAATTACTGTAGGTCTATCAGGTACAACTAATTCCTTTTTTATATTGAACATATTCTTGATCAAATAGATGGGAAAACCAATTTATCAATTAACAGCAAGCCATGTTAATATTTTGTAAGTGGCCCAGGAAGCACTAAATATTTTTTTTCATCACTCAGCTAGGGTACTATTTAATTGACTAAAAAATTAAATGACACAATAGCCAAAGTTCTCTTGATGGCATTTAAGACTTTTTAAATACTAAAATTACAATTTGAATAAAATATATAATAAATTGTAAAATAAAAACACTATATAAACTTGAGTTGACAGAAACACATTCCAGCAAACAGTCCATTGACAATTCCTATTTTGTTATAGTAGCTTGGCTTGTAAATAAAGGTAAAGGTTCCCTTGCACCTATGTGCTAGTCATTCCCAACTCTAGGGGCCGGTGCTCATCTCCGTTTCAAAGCTGATGAATCAGCACTGTCCAAAAACATCTCTGTGGTCATGTGATCAGCATGACTAAATGCCAAAGGCACACAGAACGCTGTTACCTTCCCATCAAAGGTGGTCCCTATTTTTTCTACTTGCATTTTTATGTGCTTTTTAACTGCTAGGTTGGCAGAAGCTGGGACAAGTAACGGGAGCTCACCCCATTATGTAACACTAGGGATTTGAACTGCTGAACTGCAGACTTTTCGATCGACAAGCTCAGTGTCTTACCCACTGAGCCACCATGTCCCTTTTGGCTTGTAAATAGGACTCCCCTTAATTACTGTGGGCCAAGTTAAGGATTGGCTCAAGGGATTATTGAATTTCTCTATTTTTGTTTCTTCTATCAAACCACCTGTTAATTGGAAAATAAAAAAACAATCACCATCCTTATCATGGGTGTGATGTTTGGACAGATGTTTAAAATAGCTGATCTTGCCAACTGTCAAGTTGCTAGGGCATGTTTATATCAAGGTTAGGATCAAACGAAGATGAGGGCCAAGCTCAATTACTCTGGCCAAAAACTATTTAATTCTATTAAAAGAAGTAGAGCCTACTTATATACATAATAGATTTTAACTAAATTTTGTTAAACAAAAAATGTTAATCAAAACAACATCCTATATACTAGCAAGTATAGTATCAACAAGTAAAGTGTAATACAACACATGATGGATTGTAAAGTTTATAAAAAAATACCTCGGTTGCTGCACCAAGAAGGGACGAGTCAGAAATTAAATACTTATTTATATTATTTAATAGTAATTAATATTAAATTTAATAATTTAATATTAATACTATTTTTTCTTTTTTACTGTTTAAAATAATATAGTGGAGATTTTGGCATTAAGCTCAGTCTCAAGGTTTGCCATATCAGAAAACAATTCATTATTATTTTTTATTAACATGATTTATTTATTTGATTTCTATAGCCATGTACTAAGAATTTTATATAACAAGTAGTTTTTTGGCACTAATTGATATTACCTCTTTTTAAACACTGTCATAAAATGTTGTAAGAAATCTTATTTGCGTAGATAACTAATGCAGTCCAATTTCCTTAATTTTATTTTAGTTTAAATGGAAGAATCTCCCCCTCCCATGAAGCCATGTCACTTTGTAAAGCAATGCTTTGCTATAATTTTACTTGAAAGATTCCTCACAGAACTAAACATATAACATTATTTTAGTTAGCAGCATAATTCTCCAGGGCGCAGCTCTCTGTTTACAATCAAACCAATCCTGGACTGGAGATAGCCTTTTAATTTTAGTTTGAAGATCCTGGTAACTGTTTACTATTGATTCAAGTTGACACAGGTATTTTTAAATTCTTTAAAGCCATTCTTGTTTTCACCATATATATGGCTTTTCTTTCATGGTTTTATAAAAATAATAATATCCTGCTATATTAAAAAAAAAACAGTCGTGTCAATGAAAGGAGTTTTCCCCCTCAGAATTGCAGTGACAACAGGAAGTTAACAATCTTCCTGTTGGAAGCAGAGTGAGAAACACCAACTAAAAGCAAATTACTAATAAACATGGAATCTGAAACACTGCAACAGTGCTTTGTTATCTTCTCTAGCTTCACAGTATTTTATTTGTATGTGTATGGGGGGGGAGTTTAATTAACAAAACATAGAAGTACAGTGCAGAAAATATCAGATCACAACAATTTGACTTCAGTAAAGCATTTGATAAAGTAGACCATAACCTACTACTAGATAAAGTAGAAAAATGTGGCTTGGACAGCAT
>JANHFP010015995.1:0-16899 GCA_032468135.1 Calamaria suluensis
CTTTTTTCTTTATGTTAAGTATGCTTTTCTTTTTGTGTTAAAATTCAGCAAGCAATATTTTTTTAAAAAAGAAAAGAAAATGCTTGAAAAATATGTCTGCAGTTTTATATTATTAAATTTTCCTATTAATCTATGCATTTCTAGTAACAATTGTTTATACTACTAGTTTAAGAAAAAAGTACTGGCAAGAGGAAAATTGGTGAAAATAAAAGTGGGATAAATTTACTGAATTAAATCTACTGAATATAATTTTATCGAAATTATTCTAGAAATCTTATCTTCTAATGTGTCTGGCACTTAAACATTACTTGCATTACTTAATGTTATAAATTAATTGAACTTTGAAAATCACTGTACTGTTTAGTTATTTCTATGTAAACATACTTAGGCTTATGTTAAATTCAGTGATGGGCTGCTTCCATTTCAGACGGGTTTTCATGAACTGGTAGTTCTGACCAGTGGCTGGCCTCAAACCCCCGCCCTGGTGCTGTCACGTCCTGTATAATTGCTGGCTTTTCGATGCCGCATGCATGCATGAATGCTCACATTTTTGGTTTGAGGCGAACCAATTGTTACAACCACCACTGGTTAAATTGTTGTGTGTGGTTAAATCCATAGGAATAATAGCTTTGAGATACTGAGAAAAACTTACAGCAATGTTTCTCAACTTTGTCAGCTTAAACGCATATGGACTTTAATTCTCAGAATTCCTGCTGGCTAGGGGAACTCTGGAAGTTGAAGTCCACACGTATTAAAATTACAAGTTGGAGAAACTGATCTAGCGAGACAAAGTGTTATAACACCATATTGACAGAGAATAATAGTCGAGAAAAAAATCTTTGATAATTATATTACATATACAGCATATAGAATATAAATAATATACAATCTTATTTTTTTAAATATACAAACATAATTTTCAAAATGCACATATGTGTAGGTACAATAAATAGTCTTTAAACAATTTTTTTTTATCAATGTACTGTTGCTTTTTTCCAGAGCAGGGGTGTCAAAGTGTCAGCCCAAGGGGTGGATGCATCATGTGCAGGCCACATCCACACAGCTCTATAAAGGGAATAAGCATCGCAATATATCACATGACAGCAACGTGATGCTGCGACTTTAACATCTGTATTCTATAGCCCAAACTCAATATCTTTCCATTTCAAGTGACTGTAAAAATGCTGAATCATTGCACAGCTAGATATGTTTAAAAAACAAACAAAGAAAAAACCCCAGAGGAATGACCACAATAACTCAGTGTTTCTTCCTCAATTTCTACCCGAGTTTCAACCTTCTGGTTATAACTTTGTCTGAATGTGTCTGTAATGACAAAACAAAGCAAGTTCTGTACAAACGCAGCAAGTTGAGTCAAGCTATGATGCTGATTTCCAACATTATTTGCAGATTGTAACCCAACTAAGTTTACAGCATATTTACTGAATGTTCATAACTTCAAGAAATATTCCCAGATACAGTTCCTCTTACTAAATCCTTGAACAATTTAAGATAATCACATCAGAGATTATCTAGTGAAGTCCAGTTTCTTGCAGAGGATCCAACTATAAAGTTATTCCTCTCCTCACTAGTGCTCTCTGCATTCTTTTCCCCTGAAAGTACATGCATGACTTTGGGCAAGTTGGGCTTGTTGAAGGGTTGAAATTGCTGAAACAAAGGTCCCTTGTGACAAAAAGTTTCAAGGCTAAAAAATAAATTTGCCAAAGGTCATTGGCTTGAAAATATGGGAGAGACTCAAATTTTAAAATCTGCTACTGACACATACTGTAAAGGGCAGGTTTATAATATGCTGCTATATGCACAATTGCTTCCTACCTTTGCAGTAAAACTACTCAACTAACCTTCTTGCATCTGCCTGGGAGTAGAGCTGAGGAGGAATATTTTATTGCCATATTGGCAAGAAGCCATGATGAAAGGTGAGAACATATACAGGATATCAGTAACTTTGCAAGCAGAGGTTCACTTGGAAATGGAATCTGTGGAGGTCTCTTTTCTTAGAACATGTCACATTCTCCAGTTATGCTTTATCACTGCTTTACAAGAATTGAAAATACACTCAACATTTTACCTGGTTTTTTTTTAAACGGAAAATCCATAGAAGCCAGTTGCTTTTACAGCACTGGTCTTCACACTCAGAAACCTTTCATAAAAATACACTCAAGGAATATCTATTGTTTTGTCATCTGTTTTCTTTTGATATGTGGGGAACTAAAAGCTATTCACCACACATTCACCAGACTAGCGATTCTTTTTAAGGTATCTTGTGGTGATATTGGTAGTGTGAACACATAATTTTGGGAGAGATATTATGGGGATACCTTTTTCAGATTTCTAAAGCTCTGAGTCACTGCAATGAATTTTTATTTATCTGAATAAAGTTCTTAGGCAGCACTCTTTTGTAAATTACAAGGTATCTTGTAGTTGAGGACAAGGTCTATAACTTGCTTTTTGATAAACTTGAGTTTCAATTTGGTGTTTTCTATGCTGACGAAAATGTCCAGAAACAGTAGCTGTTATTACAGGTAATCTTTGCTTACCAATCACAATTTGAACTGTAAACTTCATTGCTAAATATCCCAGTAACTAAATTTTAAAAAAATCATGGTATCATAATGGTTTGCAATGTCATTTGATTGTTAAATGAAAGACTGCAGGTAAGTTAAACATCATGTGACCATGACTTGCAGTTTTACTTCTGTGTTCTCCATTAACTTTACTTATTGCAAGCTGATTGTTGGAAGGACATGATTCACTGTCATTATTTTTCTGGTCTTCCTGTCCTGGATTTTAATTTTTGCTTGAGTCTGTGATATAATGACTGGAATTGCCCAGGTATTGATTGCTTTGATGGCATTTCCTGTGTGGACTTTAAGATCTTCACTCTCTTGATGTATTCACTTGAACCCTTTCCTTGACTTTAGTATGCTTTAGGTTGTCAGCTTGAAGGATGCCCATGTATTTGTAGTGATGATCTTCATCCAGACTAAATGTTATTAATGAAGAGTATCTTGATTCCTTCATTTTTCACTGTTGATGATGAGTGTTGCATGCTTGTCCAATCCGATCTCCATTGCAATGTCTTGGCTGTATATGCTGGCTCCCACTGCTCGAACAAACATCAAGGCAGCCAGTTGCTCCGGAATGTGTTTATTGAGTACAGGTGTGACTTCAGCACGGAAACAAAGACAGCACTGCAAGCCGCAGTCTGAACCGGAGCTATATAGGCACCTCGTTAACCCGACGATATGCTACCCAGTGAGGTCCCTCCACGTAGCGCACACCTCCACCACACCCTTTACACGTGTACTCCCCGCCCCTGTTGCATCATCCACTCCGGCCTCCGTATCCAGGTTGGCCAGGCCAAGCCAGGTTTCCTCCTCCTGATCCGGACCCAGGTAGATGTCGTTCATGTTGGGTCTGGGATCCCAACATACCGCTCCCCTCACCAGTGGGTGTCCTGTATACACCAAAACAAAAATACACATCATTAATGCTATTTACAGGTTACGAACACTATGTACATTGATGCCCTAGGACCGGGGCTTTAAGGGATTTAACTTGTGGTATTTTGTTACTAATCGGTCTGCCTTCATATTGGCAGCTTTCACCCATGAGGAATCACTTACTGGGTACCCCTTCCATTTTACCAGGTACCAAAGGGTGCGTCGCGATATCTTGGAGTCCAGAATATCTTCTACAATGTATTCATTATCAGCTACCAGACCGGGTCGTGTATATGGGTCTGGCATACCGACAGCCACGCGTTTTAGTAACGATATATGAAATACCGGATGCAGTCTTTTTAACTTTCGAGGCAGGTTTAGTTTAACCACTACAGGGCTTATTATCCTGCTCACTGTAAAAGGCCCGATATACTTTGGACCTAATTTACTACAGGGTTGTCGTAGTTTTATATATTTAGTGGATAGGTACACCCTGTCCCCTATCTGAAAGTCCGGTCCTGCTATTCGTCTCCTGTCTTCGTACCGTTTACAGTCCTCAAACGCTTTTCCAATAGCCTGCTTTACGTCGCCCCATGATCCTTGAATGGTTTCTATCCATTTATTTGGGGTTAGAGATGTATCACTAACCAGTGTTTCAACCTCGGGGAATGCTACAAATTCCCTTCCCGAAACAACCTTAAATGGTGACATGCCAACACTTTTGTGTATTGAATTATTATATGCAAATTCCGCCAACGCAATCAACGAGGCCCAATTGGTCTGTTGATAAGAAACATATGTCCTCAGGTATCTCTCCACCATAGCGTTGGCTCGTTCGGCTATACCGTTGGTGTTTGGATGATAGGCTGTACTTAAGCCTTGGTTAGTCCCTACAGCTTTCAGAAAAGCCCTCCAATACGTCGCAGTAAACTGTACCCCCCGGTCGGATACAATCTTTTTTGGCATCCCATGCAACCTATAGATGTTGGTGATAAACAGGGAAACAGGTTTATGAGCAGATGGAAGCCCTTTGCATGGGATAAAATGACCCTGACGGAAAAAGAGATCCACAACCGTCCATATAACTGTAAACCTGTTGCTATCCGGAAGATCTACCACGAAATCCATAGAGATCTCCTCCCACGGATGCGTAGGCCGGGCTACGGGTTGTAGCAGTCCCCATTGTTTGCCAGGTTTTGGTTTTGCCATGATGCAGGCTTCACACCTGGCTACCTGCTGTTTTATGTCCCTCCTCATGCCAGGCCACCAAAATTGTCGTCGTAGGAGATGGATAGTCTTGATTGTGCCGAAATGGCCTCCAATTGGATTACTATGGCCCTGGGTGATGATTTGCTGTCACATAGCCCTAGGAATGTACAGTCTCTTATTGATCCAAGCTAACCCGTTATCCCACTCTATTGCAGCAGTCGTCTGTTGAATCCATTCATCGGTTTGTACCTCCTCCTTTAGTTGATCTATTAAGCCTTGATCCTTCGTCCTCAAAGCTTGATATGTTCCAATCAAAGGTTGAATATGTTCTTCTCGCTGACTGTCATACTCTGGCTTCTGAGATAAAGCATCAGCGAGGAAGTTCCGACCTCCAGGGACATTCTTGAGCGTAAATCTGAATCTGCCAAAGAAATGCGCCCACCGAACCTGCTTAGGTGAGAGACGACGCATTGTTTGAAGCGCCACCAGGTTCTTCTGGTCTGTCCAAACCTCAAAAGGGATGGACACCCCTTCTAACAGATGACACCAGGTTTCCAAGGCCCACTTAATGGCGTACGCCTCCTTTTCCCACACAGCCCAGTTTCTCTCACTAATGGAGAATTTCTTTGATGTATAGGCGCAGGGACGTAGTTCCCCTGTGGTATCTTGTTGGAGTAATACCGCCCCCACTGCTACATCACTAGCATCCACCTGAATAACAAACATTCGATCCGAGCGTGGATGCACAAGTATGGGTTCTCGGGAGAATAGATGTTTCAAGGAATCAAAGGCCACCTGACATTCTGTTGTCCATATCACCTTTTGGGAAGGACGCCTTTCCGTTCCATATGTGCGAAGCAGGTTAGTTAGAGGAAATGTTAGTTGGGCAAAATGGGGGATGAACTGACGATAGAAATTAGCGAATCCTAAGAAACTCTGCAATTGACGTCTAGTTCTCGGGACCTGCCAGTCCAACACTGCTACCACTTTCGTTGGATCCATTTGTAACCCTTCCTTGGATATTCTATATCCAAGATAGTCCAACGTTTCCTTATGGAATTCACATTTACTTAGTTTGACGTAGAGTTTTGCTTTTAATAAAGCCTATAACACTTGTCGCACTACCTGTATATGTTCATCCATAGTTTCCGAGTAGATGAGGATATCGTCCAAATAGACGAGCACCCCTTTATATAAAAAAGGGTGTAGGACTTCATTAATGAACCGCATGAAAATCGCGGCGGTTCCTTGTAGGCCAAAAGGCATCACTCGGTAGGAGTAACTCCCTAGAGGGCACATGAATGTGGTCTTCCATTCGTCCTGGGGCCTTATGCGTATCCTGTGATATGCCTCTCTCAAATCTAATTTAGTAAATATTTTACCAGTAGACAAGGTTGACATTAAGTCTTTAAACAACGGCAAGGGATAGGCATCACCAATGCTAACGGCATTGAGGCCCCGGAAATCCACACATAGCCTCAACCCTCCATCTTTTTTCTCCCTAAACATTATGGGAGCTGCCATATGCGATTTGCTAGGGGTTATAAAACCCCTCTTTAGGTTATCGTCAATATATGTCCTTAGTTCTTGCATTTCAGGTTGAGTCATGGCATACATTCTTGCCTTCGGCAAAGGTGCTCCAGGTATCAATTCTATTCCGCAATCACCCTCTCTATGTGGTGGCAATTCGTTACATTTCTCATCCGTGAATACGTCCACCAAATCGTGATAGGCGTGGGGCACGCCCGCTAGTATATCATCCCGTATTGCAGAAATAGACTCCTGGGATGGAGGAGGGGTGTTCTGCAAAGGAAAGCTCAGCCGGCGACAGCCTGCCTCCCACCAGATTATCGGCCGACGGAAGTCCAGCCAGGCCAGGCCAAGAATAATTGGTTCTACCAATTTATCCACTACCACGAACCGTAATTTCTCAACATGCTCCCCTATACGGACCCGCACTGGCTCGGTGACCTTTTTCACCAAACCTCCCCCCAATACGGACCCATCCATCTGTTCGAACTGAATAGGAACACGCAGAGACTGAACCTGTAGCTTCAAGGTCTGCACTATCTGACTGCTAATTAAACACCTCGTGCAGCCAGTATCCACCAACGCCCCTTGACTTATCCATTCACCGGTTCTTATATTACTTAACGTGACGGTAAAAGTAAAGGGAGTTACCTCTCCGGAGATTAATGGGTCATCGGGGTCCGTCACTTCCTCTGATGTTTGATCTCTCCCTGCCGACGTAGCTCCCTCCTCTTGCCTGGACTTCGGACACCCGTAAGCTGTAGCAATCGCTCGTTGAGACCTATTGGGATTCTTCCACTTGTCTCGTTGTGGCTTGCCTCCGACGGTGCTCGCCCCGGACGGTGTAACTGGAGGTAAGGGGCAATCTGCTGCTCGGTGACCCGGTTGATCACAGCGATAACATCGGAATGTCGGACAGCGGCCCAAGGCTGGTTCTGGTCGGCCAGATGGAATAACCACAGGAGCAAACCCCCCCTTACTCCTTTCCCCCGTATCCCAGATCGGGTATTTAGTAGCTTTTCTTTTTCTCGTTTTAATCCCAGGTCCAGCTTGATAACTGCCTTATACCATACACTCAGTTTTGGTGCTAGACCCCTGTATAAACAAGCCCTACGCAATCCTGGGTCAAGCCCAGCCTTGAAATGATGTACTAATATTTTATCAGCCCAGGTACTTAACTTGGCAACCACCTTTTTAAAGTCAGCCACATATTCCTTCCCTGTACGCCCTTTTTGGGACACCTCTAGCAACTCATCCTCGGCGATCTCCCCAAGGGTCTCATCGTTAAACCGATCAAACATTGCCTCTAAGAACAACCCCACATCTGTAAGTACCTGGGAACGTTCCTGATGTAAGACCGCGACCCAATCCGCGGCCTCTCCAGATAGTACAGCAACAATGGCGGCTATCCGCGCCCAATGGGAGGGATACAATCCTCCATATGTATCCATGTGGGCCACCGCCTGGCCCAAAAATACGGACAACCATTCCGGATTACCATTGTAATTGGCTTGCAATGGAGGAAGCCCCCATATTGGTTGGGGTGCAATCCCGGCTGCCCATACAGGTGAAGGGGGTCTCCCCCCTCCCCCACTACCTCCAGGACCATCCTGGCCACCATCCTGGCTGCTACGATCCCGCAACGCCAGAAAGGATGGGTAAGAAAAGGGAGTGCAGGGCGTATCACCAGCTCTGCTCCGGCTTCCCTTGCTGGTGGACCGCCGCTGCCGTTAGCTCCCACTCCTGATGTCATCCGGTACTCCTACCGCGGCTGCTGTCGACGCTCTCCGGTCTGGCTCCTCCTTTACGGCCCCGAACATGTCCTGCAGGCCCTCCCACGTAGACCTCCGGGCAGCCGGGGTACGACCTGACGGCCTCCTGTCCTCCATACCGACGTCCCACTTCCGCACGGGAGGGGCGAATTGTGGTGAAACAGGACGACTCGATCCTGGCAGTCCCAAAGTAGCCCCATGCCACCAGGAACCGGACTTCCGCGAACTCCCTCTCTCTGGCAGCTCGTCTGTCTCCACCAACGGAGACGCCTCCGACGCTCCTTTGTGACGTCGTCGGGCGGCTTTCTGTTTCCCGGCCGTCAATGACGTCATCTTTTGTCGCCGCTCCTGTTGCGTCTGTCGACATGGTGCGCCGGCGGCCCGGGACCGCGTCACCGGCCCCTGTTCCTCCTGCTTGCTTTCCTGCAGGCCGGTAGGCGCCGTTGGCAGCTTCCCCTTGGTCATCGTGGTAAGCCCGGCCAGCAGGTCCTCGGAATTCTCGTTGTCTGCGTCAGCCGACCCCTCTCCTTCGATCTCCTCCAACGCGGTTGTCAACGCGCTCATCTCAATGCCCTCCGCCATCAGGTGGTCCGCTGCGCAGCTTTCAATACGGGGAGTGCTGTCTTTTTGCTGGCTCCCACTGCTCGAACAAACGTCAATGCAGCCAGTTGCTCCGAAATGTGTTTATTGAGTACAGGTGTGACTTCAGCACAAAAACAAAGACAGCACTGCAATCCGCAGTCTGAACCGGAGCTATATAGGCATCTTGTTAACCCGACGATACGCTACCCAGTGAGGTCCCTCCACGTAGCGCACACCTCCACCACACCCTTTACACGTGTACACCCCGCCCCTGTTGCATCATCCGCTCTGGCCTCCGTATCTAGGTTGGCCAGACCAAGCCAGGTTTCCTCCTCCCGATCCGGAATCAGGTAGATGTCATTCATGTCGGGTCAGGGATCCCAACATATCCAGCAAGGATATCTAAGACCCCCATTCCCTTTGTCACAGGAAGTTCAAAGCTCAGAGAGATCATAAAACCAAAACATGATCAGCATCTCGGCCCTTTTCTGCTGAGGAGCTCAAACCATATGATCCTGACCACCATTAAACCATCTTTCCAAGCAGTCTCCATATTTCCAGTGTCTGTTTCCCCACTTGGAACTGAACCCAGATGGATATTTCTTCTAACAATCAGATGCAATGTTAAGAAGTAATTTTATCAAGATCATTATTAATAATTGATACAAAAGTGGCTGAGATCCCTAAATGGAATCAAAGTTGAATAAGTGAACAACTTTCTCATGTAATATTCCTTACAGCTGGTCCTCTTGTACATTGCAGAACTGAAATATTATTGTATGTCTTCAGAATCTCCCTATCCAAATATCTGAAAGTAATCAAGACTTATTAAAAAAAATTCTACCATAATTTTATTTTATGTTTGTTTCTTGCCTCAATGCACTTAAATTTTAACATTATTAAACTGTGAGTATGTATAATAATTTGGTGCCCCAAGAGATCCTTGGATCTCTTAACAAGCTGTTTTGCTATATAGATTTCTCAAGTAGGATTATCTTGGAAAGTGAAGTATGTATTTAAAGTGTAATATTTCACAACAGAATACTTTTAAGTGCTTTTTAGGTTTTTGTAGTCCTTCTGTTATTTGTACATTCTTTGATTGTTTCAGATTCAGATTTTATATTTGGTTGTGCTATAATTTATGTTTGTGAATTGTCCAGAGAGCTATTAGCTGTTGTCATTCTAGAAATGCTTTAAATAAAACATCTGTTATTCTTTCTCTTCTGGGGCCAGGTTTTTACAAACTGATGCTTTGACAAATCCTTCGCTTTCAATAGTCTAGTGAAACTCATACTCAGCAACACTTTAGCTAAATATCTTTACTGAGAGAAGCTGTTTATTTTAGTGGAAATGCTAATTAGTAGCAAAGGTGTAAATTTTACCAGGAGACAATTTTGCTTGTCACAGGGCAAAGCTATCCTTTTCGAAATCTATCAACTACCTGAGGTATGCAAGTAATTACTATGAAAGATTATAAGCAATTTTAAATTGCCACTCAGTTTTCATGAATGTATTTAAGTCTGAGCATTCGTCTTGACTGAACAAATAAAGATTTAAAACTACTTTACAAGGACTGACTTGCTGCTTTGTTATTTTGTAATGCTGAACTCGTTATTTTGCCCATTAGTTCTCCATTACTAAGATTGATTCATCTGATGAAAGTTATTAACTTTTGCCCATTAATAGCACTCTTTACATCTATTCCTCCTAATAGATTTGCTCAACAGACAAAAAAGTTGATCTAAAATTTGTTTCCGTGTAATAAATTTGTAATAGTTCATTTGCATGTACAAGTCATCATCTCCTTAAGTCATTAAGTCTTGTTGTTTATACAGAACTTGAAAATATTCTTACTTGTTTATAAAATGTAGATTGTGTTGTCAGCCTGGCCACTCATCTAACAACACTTTTCTGGAGTAAATTGCAAGGAAATCAGGTTTGAAACTATAGGTTCAAGAAACAAGATTGGGGAAAGATGTGTGTCACAGTGCAATCCTAAATGTTCATTTTTTTAATCCTTTCTCTTTTTAAAAAATATATTATTGGTTTTTACAAATAGTGGGGAAAGGGTATATGGATATATAAACCACTTTAGTACAGCAACCTGTCATTCGAGGTTATATTGTCAAAATCTATAATGATATACAATGTGTCAAATAATACACCTAAACTTATATTATTTCTTTATTTCAAAATTTGACTCACTCTATATATAATATATCAAGACAATCATAGTATGTAATAAAATATTTATAATTGGTATTCTGTTGAGTTTCTGCCGGATCTTTTCTGCCCTGGCAACTTTAGTTATACAGACAACTTTTTACGAACTCTACTTTAGATGTTATCACTTTCATCTTCCAGACAAACATTTCAATCATTGTTTTCTATCCTGGGACCTTCCAAACTTTTCTGTCAGTTCCAAAAGAAGAGTACTCTTCGCTGCCAAGGCAGCCACCTGGCCCACTCAAACAGAAACAGTGTCTCACCTCGAATACAAAGCTGCTTCCACATTGCTTTGACTTTCTCCCGAAAGCAGCTCGGCTAGTAATGGCGCCGGCAGCAGTCAGCTGTCGAGCACCTCCACATCCCTCATCACCTAGGACTAGGCTGGTGACCCCAGCATGACTGCCACCACTCTAGGGGTCCCAGCAGACACCCCTTCAGATGACTACCCCTCCAGGGCAGCCAAGGCTCCAAAGGGCCCACCGAAAGCGTAGAACCAGTCACAGGAATGAGGAGCTGTCCCGAAGCGTGACTGTCCTCACAAATCCGGAAGCTTCTCCTCCATCCTTTCTCTTTTAATTTTATTAGTTTTATCAAAATATAAAATAGAGAAAAATTTTATGGGAAAGTAGGTGAGGGAAAAGGGAAGAAGTACAGTGCAAAGGGGAAAGAAAAGGAAAAGCACTGACTTCCTGATGTCTTTAATTCAGTAGAATAAGGTAATAACATACAACCTCAACTTTTTATAGTTACATAGAAATATATATTAGCCATTTCCTTAACAACAAACCTACCTAACCAGCGAGACCCAAAATCAAAATTTTATTTTTTCCCCACCTGAAGCACAAAGTCCAGAAGTAGTTTCCAGGTAAAAACAAAGTTAGTTGTATTATTTTCTTTAAATTAGAACAGTCAATTTAACCATCTCTGCTATCTCCATCAGCTTTTGATCAATCATCCATTTGGGGAATGAAAGTACTATAATTTTCCATTTCTGCGCATAGAGCATTCTTGCTGCTGTCAGCACATATTAACATCAAATTTCCTTTTTTAAAAAAATTCTTTGTTCATTAGGCCTAAGAGAAACCTCTCTGGTTTTATCTTTATATTCACTTTAAGAATGATAACATATGAATCCTACTCCAATATTTCTTTGCTCTATTGCAGGTCCACCACAGATGATAAAATGTTCCTTTTTTCAATTTACATTTCCGGATATATTTGAAGTACCTTTATACATTTTTAACAATTTACCCAGTGTAACTGTTCATATTTGCATTCTGGTAACAGACATAATTATTAGGGATGCGGTGGCTCAGTGGGTAAAACAGCTGTGCTTGTTGATCGGAAGGTTGGCAATTCAGCGGTTCCATACGCCTTTGGCGTTTAGTCATGCCAGCCACATGACCACAGAGACATCTTCAGACAGTGTTGGTTCTTTGGCTTTGAAATGGAGATGAGCACTGCCCCCTAGAGTCGGAAATGGCTAGCACATATGCGCGAGGGAAACCTTTACCTTTACTTTAACAGACATAATTACATACAATAATCCAGGAAAGAACCAACCTAGAACTAAGGAGAAACTTCCTGATGCTGAGAACAATTAAACAGTGGAACAACTTGCCTCCAGAAGTTGTGGGTGCTCCATCACTGGATATTTTTAAGAAGAGACTGGATAGCCATTTGTCTGAAACGGTACATAGAAGTTTCCTGTTTGAGCAAGGAATTGTATTAGAAGACTTCCAAGGTCCCTTCCAACTCCGTTATTCTGTTAAATGCCAGGTTTACACCAGGATGCATATTTCATTACTTGCCTACTCCTGGGGTGCCAACTTACAGTTACAACAGTGACAGCTAGTGACGCGACAGCTGGCTTCCAAGACTGGGAATACATACTTCCAGAATCAAAATACAACAAGCCAAGCCTACTGAATGCAGAGTGACATGTTTTGCTCGCCTCTCTTGGGATTTGAAAAGCTTTGTTTTTGAAAATTAGAAGCAGAATTTTGGCTAAATGCTGAAGGGAAGTGTGTGCTTGAGTTGGGACATACATCAACAGCAGGGAAAAAAAGCAAGCTTTGCTTTGAGATTCAGGTTTAAGAAACAGATACATATTTAAACAGAGGCTATGTTAAGTTTTAATTTCTTTCGTCAGCATATATTATGTATATGTTTGTGCAAGTTCAGTAACTATACCTTTAGTATTTTATACCTATAGCAGGGTGTGCATGAGCACGTGTCCACATTTTTTGATACCGTCATTTCCCCCGTTACTTGAACTGAATAACATTTGCAGGCTAACAGAACTGCAACAGGTAAGCCCCACCTTGTGGCCTTTTGGATTTTATAGTTTAAGAAGTTTGCCATGTGATGTATATTTGAAATTGAGCAATATATTCTCCAGAGTCTGTAATAGTGTATATTATATATGAGAGAGACAGAGATAGAGAGACAGAGAGAGATATGATAGAGATAGATAGATAGATAGATAGATAGATAGATAGATAGATAGATAGATAGATAGATAGATAGATAGATATTCTTCTCCATGATTTTTCTTTATTTCTTGTGAGATTGGATGGTCTCTCAAGTAGGGATGGAGAAGAACTGATTGTGCTAGGTGGCACAATAGTAATTATTTTATTATTTCATTTTTAAAAGAAAGGCAACAGTGTAGGGTTCTTATCTTTTCCTTAACTTACAACTGCCATTGGGATCAAAATTTTGGTTATAAGTAATATTGGTCATAAGTCAAGGCAATCACATGACAAGGCAATATTATAAGGCTGTTTTTATGTTGGTCATTAAATGAATCATATAGTCATAAGTGTGAACCCATTCTACCAAATGGGCAGATTTTGCCAAAAAAGCAGCAAAAAGCATTGCAATTCATGGTGCAGGTAGTCCTCGATGTATGTCCACAATTGAGCCCAACATTCATGTTGCTAAATGAAACATTTGCTAAGTGAATTTTGTCCCATTTAATGACTTTTCTCGCCACATTTGTTAAGTGAATCACTGCAGTTGTTACCTTAGTAATTTAGTTGTTAAGTGAATCTGGCTTCCCTAGTGACTTTGCTTGTAAGAAGGTTAGAAAAGGTGATCACATCCAGTTTGGGTCACCATGCTATGAAAAGTTGTTGAGACTCTAGAAAAAGTACAGAGAGGAGCAACCAAGATGATTAGGTGACTAAAACGTACGATGAACGGTTGTAGGACTTGGGCATGGCTAGTCTAGTGAAGAGAAGGACCAGGGGAGACATAATAGCAGTGTTCCAATACCTGAGGGGCTGCCACAGAAAGGAGGGGGTAAGAAAGGACAAGGAATGGAAACTGATCAAGGAGAGATTCAACCTAGAAATAGGTTTCTAACAGAACAATCAACCAATGGAACAGAAGTTGCCTTTGAAAGTTGTGGGAGCTTCATTACTGGAGGCTTTCAGGAAGAGATTGGACTGCCATTTGTCAGGAATGGTGTAGGGTCTCCTGCCTTGGTGGTGGCGGTGGGTTGGACTAGATGACCTACAAAGTCCCTTCCAACTCTGTTAATCTGAAATCTCTAACCACATGACCCCAGGACACTGCAACTGTCATAAATACAAGTTTCCAAGCATCCAAATTTTGTCCATGTGACCTTGGGGAATGCTACTACGGTTGTAAGTGTGAAAAATGGTCATAAGTCACTTTTTTCAGTGCCGTTGTAACTTTGAATGGTCAGTAAATGAACTGTTGTAAGTTGAGGACTATCTGTAGTATATGTTTGTTCTTCTGCATCCTGAATGTGTCACTAATTTCATTTGGTGTGCGCTAGAATTAGGTGAAAGCTTTCACTGCTACATTCAAATTTTGCAAGACAAATTAGAAGTTTTAAATCTTGATTATTTGCACTGGGCAGGGACTTTAATTAATGAGTCACTGAGTCACTATGTGAGATAGGCAGCCTATACAAATGTGATGGAATTAAAAGGCTTTCGAGAGTTCTTCCAATCTGCAGATTATTTAGCCTTCCTTCGTAATTTTAATCTTTATCAATGTTATGCATTATGTTAACTGCACTTTTCTGTACCATCTGCAGCTTAACATCAGGATGCTCATTTTTTTGGGTGGGGCGCAGGGATCCCCAAAATTTACAGTTCCAGAACAAAGGAGTAAGTGGGGACAGAATAAATTTAAAGCCAATTAAATTTGGATTATGTTATAGTAATCTCATACCTGTAATTATGTACATGAATTATGTTAATATTTCTCATGTATTTAATAATCGTTACCTCTATTGCAATAAACATTGCAATTTGGTGGCAACATTTCCACCAAAGTGACAACTGTTGTGAAGCTAAGAGGTTGTGCCAACTCTCTAACAGTTGAAACCCAGAAACTGTGTTTCAAAATCCCTTTGTCCCCTTTCCTACCTACATAGATTATGGTTTTTTTTTTCAATTTTACAGGGTGAAGTGACATTTTCAGAGATTTTACATTGGGGAATAAGCAGGATGTGAAGTGGGTTGATTTCCGTTCCTGCCAAGACAATTCCATACAATAAGCATAGGGGAAAAAATCTACAGTTCCATACAATAAGCATAGAAAAAAATCTATTTCTCATTTAATAGATACATATCACTACGGTGAAAGAAGAAAATATTCTCTTTCTCCCTACTAAGCAAATCCATAACTGGCTATGGAAAGACTTGGTTCTTCTGTTAAATATCTTGGCCAGGATTGTAGATACCACAATGTCTTCATTTCATCCACTGGGGAAAGGAAATTCAAGAGCAGCATAAATTATAAATGAGGATTCTCATTAAAAAATAATGACAATATGTATAAAAATTAAACTTCTTTTAAAAAGGCAAAAGACTTGAACATTTATATCATAAAGTAGTTACAAAACAATTCATCAAACTCTTTTTCCTTACCCTTCTGTTGAAAAAAAGCAAACATCCACCTAAGACAAACATTGGCCAAAAAAAACCATATAAAGTAAAATAAGTAGAAAAATGTGCAGGAGGACTCTATAGTTCTTAATATGGTAATACATTCCAAATAGATAGCCAAGAGTATTATTTATCTCCTGGACAAGCAGCAAAAGGTTGACAAATTTGTAGATTTCAACCCCAAATGAAGTAGTAGAAAACAAACCTATAGTTTAATTTTAACTCCAAGGCAACTGCAGATAGTTCTTACTTTAGTTGTCAACAAAATATTAAACTTATTTTAAGATCAAGAAAGACTCCTTTCATTTTTTTAAAAGTAACCTTTACTGCTGAACAGGATATTCAAGCTTATTATTTATTCCAAGGCTCTACACATAACTAACTTCACATTTATCAACTTTCTTCCACTTAAAAGTAAAGAATACTTATAAATTTGTTTACATATTCTTATATGTTTATTATTTTCTTTATTATCACTATTATTAATATCACTACTATTATTAATATTACTGTTACTGTTACTAATTATTATTACTATTATTATTATATCTTTCTTTTTTTCTTTAACACTTTGTTTTTACTTTTTATCTTTGATGTTAATAACTTATATGTATAGGTGTATTATTGAATATATATACTATGTTATATGTAAATCCTATTATAATGGGGAAAAAAAGAATTACTTCTTTAGGAGCCACAATTCATTTTTCCCAGATCACAAATATGAATTTCAGGAGCAACAACAGCATTACAAAGAAAAAAGACGCAAATAACTGTCAGAGCTCAATAAAATGCCAGCACAGCATATACTGTGTGAGATAAACGAAATTTCAGTAAAGTTTGAAAATAATTCATTGAAGGCAGCTAACAATATTAGAGGTCTTATATAAAGACATTAAGGCAAACTGATTTTGCTTAAGTGAGATTGCTGCATTACACACCTTTGTGTCATGCAGAGGGAGTTGGGAGAAGCAAAGATAATTGCTTCAGGCATTGATTCAGTGACCTGCCTTTTCTTTCCCTTTTCTTTTTGCTTGTTCCACAGTCTAGGCAGTGAAAATGGTCCCTTGCCCACTTTTAAATGGCTTTTTCACTCATTCTACCCTGTGGATGAGAGGGATCTTGGTGTCCTAGTGGACAACCGTCTAGATATGAGCCAGCAATGTGCAGCAGCTGCCAAAAAAGCCA
>JANHFP010017978.1:0-16793 GCA_032468135.1 Calamaria suluensis
AGAAAATGTTGTAAACTTTTAAAACTTTTTAATAAAAAAAAGAAAAATGTATAAATAAAATTCTAAAAATGAATGTTTTAATAAATGATGAAATTATTAATGAATAAATAATTTCTATCAGAACCATGGAAATTCCACTGATTTTCTCTAGCTCATAGTCAAAGGCAATAGAATGCAGCAAAGAGGTTTGATCAACTGAGCCATGTGGAAAGAAGCATCTGACCAGGTTGGTCACTTCACTATTCAGAGAGGTCCAACATTTTAGCCTTTGATGCAGAAAATTCTGGTGAATCTCAGACTAGGAACCCATTAGGACCACTTTGAATCTTGCTCTGTCCTTTGTTTGTCATAGCAACTGAATCACAGTATTGGAAGGGACATTGGAGATCTTCTAGTACAGTGATCGCTAACCTTTTTGCCATCACATGCCAAAAGTGGGGGGTGCCTGTGGGGGTTTCTGCGACTGTGTGTTGACACCCATAATTCAATTTGCCCCGCCTTCCCTAGAAAGGCTCTTGAGCCTGAAAAAGGGGTCTTCCCCACACCCCCAGGCCCTCCAGAGGCTGGTAACAGCCTCTTTTCTGACTTCTGGTTGGCCCAGAAGGTCTGAAAATCATCTGGCCAGCAGCCACATGTACATCAGAGCTGAACTTAGGGGAACGCTCACATGGCCGTGGCACCTGTGGCACCCATGCCATAGGTTCACCATCATGGTTCTAGTCCAACCTCCTGCTCAAGCAACACTCCCTATACAGTTTTAGACAAGTGGCTCTCCTGTCTCTTCTAAAATGACTCCAGCAATGGGTCACCCACGACTTCGTTCCTTGAGAAATTTCTCCTTAGTTCTAGGTTGCTTCTCTCCTTGGTTAATTTCAATCCATTATTAATCAGAATCTCTTTTCCCACAACAAGCTGAGTAGTACAACAAATGGTAAATTAAAAAAGGGCAGGGTCTCAGATGAATTGGTATTGGACTATGTAGACATTTAATCGGGAAATGAAGAAATTCATATAGGGAGTTTCCAATTTAAGCATCTGTGGACTGAGTCAAAAGCCACAAAAAATACCTGCCATGACTGGACATCGGAGATCCTCTTTCCAAGCCTCATCATGGTGGGTCTCACTCTGGATCTATACATTGCATGTAAAGTGTGTGCCAGAGCATAAACAGCATTGTAGATATTGTAACTTTCACCTGTCATTCTCCTTTCAAAAGTGTAACTGGGAAGATTCTGCAGATTCTCCTTTCCTGTACATTGTTTTTCCCTCTTTGGAGGGATCTTTCCTGATTTATGGATCTTGCAGTGAAAGACATATTCCCACCATGGAGGGAGAAAGACATCTCCTTGGGGGTTCAAGGGGTCTAAAGACAGGATGAAGTGGCTGAATTCAGAGACGTCCCCGGAGTGGTCCCTAAAATGCAAGACCCCATTAAAAAGCATAGCATATTTCAATGCATTTTCAGATTCTTTCATGCCAAGTTTCCAATGGGAAGTGAAAATACAAACTTTCCTAAATAATACTTTCTTTTTTCTCTCCAAATAACGTACTGCTCCTATTACCGAGGCAGTAAGAGATAAGTCTGCAAACATAATAAATACTTTTGTTTTAGACAAGGTAAGGAAATTTAGAACTAAGTTCTTCACGGTGATTTGAACATTATCCAATTTCATCTTTAGAGTGAATGCCAGGCAGATGTCCTTCTCCTGGAGCATTGGTGTCAAAGTTGAGATGAAATGTTCTCCTTGGTCATCTTCAGGGGCCAGAAGACCAACCCAGTTCCATTGGAAATGCAGGAGCAGCTGAACTAAACCCACATACTGAGGAGATTCCTTGGGATTAATCCGGAAGAAGGAAGGATAAATTCTTCTCTCTCCCAGAGAGAACTCAAAGCCAACACCAAGCTAGAGAAAAAGAGATTCTTCTTTCAAAGGCAAAGTAAAAGTTTTATGCTGACTTTATTAGTGATCATTGTGTGGTTGATGGCCCTCCAGTCATGCTGACTCACTTTGACTGGCAAACTTAATCTTCTTCATTTCTTAGCCATTCTTATTGGTTGTGATACATCAGAAGAGAAGAGAATAAATCAACAACTTCC
This sequence comes from Calamaria suluensis, assembly GCA_032468135.1. Taxonomy (NCBI): domain Eukaryota; kingdom Metazoa; phylum Chordata; class Lepidosauria; order Squamata; family Calamariidae; genus Calamaria; species Calamaria suluensis. The sequence continues at coordinate 2,099 of JANHFP010017978.1, forward strand.
CATAGAGAAAAAATGTCATTAAAATGATGGTTACCCTTCAATAAAGAATAAACTAAGAATCACAAGCTCATTATATGCCCCCTTAAAAAAGGTAGTTTTAGTTTCATCTTAGCTTGCCTGTGTGTTTTGAACTTTGTCTACTCCATATAGTTTCCAAGAGAGCTCTCTTACCTGTGGGACCTTAAAAATGCTGAAGATAGAGGCCATCTGCCTTGAGAATTTGGCACTGAGACCACCAATGATGGACAGCAGAGTGTCCTGAAGGTCACATTTGTATCCTGGAACCACTTGGCCACAGGAGGAGAGTGTGGAAATGTCCATAGATTTGGAAGCCAATTGTGATGTTGGGGAGCAGAAGAAAATCCTTATTGACCTCGGAAACAGCAAATATTAATGCAAGGAACTGCTGGTAGTAACTGGAGATGAAGCTGAAGAGAAAAACATTGGAGAACTTTACAGAAAGCTTTTGCATTGTTATAGAATTTGCTTCACTGTTTGGGGGGAACTTTGGGGGCAGAAACTCCAAAATTTCATTGGCTTGGGTTTTTTTCAAAGGATTCCCCTTTGCTACACTTGGATGACTTTGTGAGAAAGGAGACAAGGTTTTCCATAGATATCATGGATTGTTTTATACTCTATATCATTCCTGCCATATTTACTCTCCTCCAGTGGCTGAAATCCTTTCCAACTGCTCCCCTTTCACTGTAATTCTTTAAGGTCTCTCTTGGAGCAGCTTCTTCAGGTTGGGTAAGGATTGCTTTGCAAAGGACTACAGTGGGTGAGTCACCTCATATAAATGCCATTATTCATGAGCAATGCTGATTCCAACACTGAGATGGATTTTAACAATGCTTGAACATTTGAAGAGTATTGAGCTTTTATTTGAGTTTTCTACCACTAGTTACTGGTCAGATTAATATTATAATTCGACTTCTTCACTAGGTCAGCACAGTTTCCCTCTTCATTTTTGTAGTTTATCATCTTCTGGGGAAGAAATTGGTAATTCCAGCCTATTTTAACAGCTTGTTAGTTTATTGAGAAAAGAACAAAACGTGCACTACACCAGTTAGAAAACACTAGAAGATTCCGGAAAGGGTCCCAGAATTAAAAGCAAAGAGAACAATAATCTGCATGTTTCCCCTCCCAATATATAAACTTACCCGATATCTAAATGAAGATTCTGTGTATGGAAGTCTCGGTCAGGCAACTTTAAAGTGGTTCCCAGGGGCAAATTCCCACCAATAATGAGATCACCAGGCCTATAATGACGTTCCTTTAAATTGATACAACCCCTGAGCACACACATTGTTTTCAGCCTCTTTGCCGTAGTTGGAGCCAGGAGCCAGAAGAGCATCAGCATCAGAAGTAGCATGACTCCTATTATTCTTATCTCCTTCATTCCTAGAACAGAAATCAGGTTTTATATAGAAACTGATTTGAAGGTTGCTCCTGAAATCTCACTGGATCTTTAGCAGAGCAGACACCACCTGTGACACCTGGATGGCAGCAGGACAAATTTATAGCAACCATGCTTCCTCTTACCTGTATTTGGGCTGTGGCCATAGAGGAAGCACAGGCATGGGAGTCTCTTCCAACCCACGAGTGAGCTCTTTGCAAGACCAGATAAAGTGACATGTTCTGCCCCCCCCATTTGGTGAATTCAGAGATATCTTTTAAAGCATGATTTATCCTGGAAGATCTTGTGTCTAGAAATCCACAGGGGATACATATAGAATAACTGTTCTTATGATAATTGCAGGGAAAGGCTATTGTCCTCCCCCCCCCCCCTTAGCAACAACTTCTTTTCATGCAGCAAAATGGAAAACATTTTTGTTTCTCTGTTAGATTGGAGGAAGAACTCATCTGGAAACTGGTGCCAATAATAACAACTCTTTATTTGCTCATAGTGGCCACTGGCTCCGGGCAGCCTGACCACTTCCTTTTATATGGAATGGTCAGCCTCTCGGAGCCAATCAATTCAAAAGTGAGTTTCCCACCGGAAAAGAGGACTGGAGTGCAAACCTTGTTATTTAAACACAACACCCCTCCCATTCCCGATGAAACACTCCATCTTTATTTACATACATAGTCTTTTAAATACATGGGGCATGATCTAGCCCAACTGGACCTACATGGTTCAGTCGGTCATGTGGAAGCTGAGAGAGGTGGGTCCCTTTGTTTGAGCTCCGCCCTGGGAGGGGCATCTAGCTCGCGTGCCGGGCCTTCCTCCACCATCAGAACCAACTCTAGGTGGCGCCACTGGATCTCAGGGACTCCAAGTAAGTCCTCAGGTTCCAGTTGTCGGGAGCCTGTTAGGGAGGAAGTAGGTGTTAGGATTTTTTGTTGTGGATTTGAGTTAGGTTGAGCGGGGTGGTGGTAGCACAGCTGGTCAATGTGGCGACGCTACAGACGGCCATCTTGCATTTTTATTTCATAGGATCTTGGGCTAGTTAGTTTTTCTATTGTGCCTAGAAGCCATAATGGTCCTTCACTGAATTTTTTTCTGTGTACCAGGTTTCCTTTTTTGAAAGACCTGGTTTTGGCGGGTGTGTTTTGACTGCGTTCTGGGGCATAAATTGGGTGAAGCCTATTGAGGGTTGACCGGAGCTTCCTCCCCATTAACAGCTCTGAAGGGCTTTTCCCTGTGCTGGTGCACGTTGTGATGTGCTGCCAAGACAGGAACAAGTCTATCTTTTCCTGCCATCCTCTTGGGCCCAGTATGGACAAAGCCTGTTTCGTGGGCTGTGAGGGCATGTTGGACTCCTAGGGACCCCAAGGACCCCTCAAAGGTGGTGGACATAAACTGAGGTCCGTTGTCAGACACCAGAACACCAGGGATGCCGTGAGTGGTGAACAGGTGCTGCAAGGAGGCTATGACAGCCTCAGAGGTAGTGGAGCCCATCAAAATGACCTTGAGCCATTTTGATAGGGCATCCACAACTATGAGGAAGACCTGCCTGCCCATGAAATGGGCCTGCAAAATCAATGTGGATGCTGCTGCATGGAGCTGAAGGGTTTCCCAATGGCAAACGGGGCACTGGTTGGGGCAGGGTGAATTTCTTGGCAGGGGGAGCAATTTGCTACATTTCTTGATCCATGCCTGGCCATTGTACATAGCCACAGGCCAGAGATTTCATTCACATGATCCCCGGGTATCCCTCATGCAGGACTGACCTTAGCTCTTAGAGAGGGAGGAATAACCACCCAGTCACCCCATAACAACACATCCCTCATAACAGATAGTTCCCACTTTTTAGTTAGGTAAGGTTTGAACTGTTTCCCCGCAGCATCGGAGGGTCGCCCCCGCAAGACCCATATACAAATAGAACAGAGGGTGGGGTCCTTGGTGGTGCACCTCACCACATCAACGCAGCTGACCAGACCTGAGTCCAGTAAGTCCAAAGACAGGATGGGCAGTTCAGGGACAGGGTCAATGAGCAAGTCCGGTAAAGGGCAGGGCTTAGTGCATCAGCATGATCCATGGATTGGCCTGGCCAGTAGACCAGCTGGTAGTCATAAGCAGGAAGAAAAGGTGCCTCTTAAAATGGGATGTGAGGGTGGTGGGAGTAGGACAGTTCACTGCAATGAATCCCAAAAGGGGTAAGTGGTCAGGTGATGAGCTCAAATCACCGTCCGAAAATGTAATCATGGAACTTTTTGACCCTGGCAACCAAGGCTAGGGCCTCTTTGTTGAGCTGGCTGTAGTTCCACTTGGCCGGGGACAAGTTCTGAGAGTAGAAAGCTATAGACGCTTCCAAGCCAGAGGGGTGGCGGTGGCTGAGAACAGCCCTGACCCCAAATGGCGATTCATCACAGGCCAGTACTAGGGGAAGGACAGGTAAGTACTGTACTAGGAAAGAGTCAGTAGACAGGAGATCCTTGACAGCCAAGAAAGTGGTGGCTTCGGGGGCTCCCCAGTGCCAAGAGGCATTCTTCTTGAATAAACGGTGGAGAGGCTCAGTGACTGTGTCCTTATTTTAGAGGTAAACATTATAAAAGTTCAAAAGGCCCAAAAATGCTTATAGGTCTGTTTTATACTTTGGGGTTGGGATGTCCCTAATTGCCCTTACTTTCCCCAGTGTGGGAAAAATGTCCTGTGTGTTTATTCGGTAGCCCAGGAATTCAACTTCTGGGACACCGATGACACATTTTGAAGTCTTGAGATTGAGAACTGAGTCCTGGAATTTTGCGAGGAATGTACGCAGTCTGTTGTTTAGTTGATCTATGGTTGATGCTGAGATGAGGATGTCATCAAAATATGGTACAACCCTTGGAATGCCCTGTAGGAGGCACTCCATTACTTTCTGTAATATCCCTGGGGCGACGCACACTCTAAACTGCAATGTATTGCAATGGAAAGCGCCTCTGTGAGTTATAATGGTTTGCGCCTCTGCAGTTTTTTCATCTACCTTAAGGTTAGTTGTTGGTATGCTTGCACAAGGTCTAATTTGGCGAAAATGGCACCCAGACCCAGGGAATGCAATAGGTGCTGTACTACCAGTACTGGATAAGTGCTTTGTTACAGCATTTTGTTCAATGTACATTTGTAGTCAGTGAAAATGCGAAGCGAGCCATCCCCTTTTAGCGGGGTCACTATTGGGGTTTCCCACTCAGCGTGGTCAATGGGTGTGACGATCCCTTGCCTTACTAGTTTGTCCAGTTCGGCATTTACCTTGGGTCTGAGAGAAAGGAAGACCCTCCAGGCCTTAAGGCAAATGGGGGCAACTGCTGGGTCCAGACTGAATTATATCGGGGTGCCAACATACCTGCCCAGTTCTTCGGAGAAGACATCCTGGAACTCTGCAATGAATTGGGTTGTCATTGTGTTGGTTGAGGTAGCGATGTTGTTTATTCCCCCGATGTTGTTTAGCCCGAGCTGGTGGAACCAGTTCATCGCCAGTAGAGTTCGTATCGGTTCCGCTGGCTATCAGGAGAGGCAGCTTCCCGTGGAACTCTGTCTGGCCTTTAAAATAAATGTTGAAATGTCTGGTGCCAAGGAGGGGGATCCGGCAATTGATCAATTTCACCAATGGTGACAACATGCTGCTCTTTTTAAGGGAGAGTACTAATGCTTTAATAGTCTCCCAAGACATTAATGATATAGATGCTTCCATGTCCACTTCCATGGTACATGGAGAGCCCTCTATGTCTACAGTGACATGCACCTTGGGTCCCCCCTTCTCACTGGCTTGTTTGATCTGGACTCAATTGACTTCAACTCTCCTGGCCTCTCTCTCTGGGCGTGCTCGGCCGGTTTTGTTTTTTAGTGCTTCGCTCTGTGATCGTCTCTCTGGGACTATGCTCTTTTCACAAGGCCAAGGTGCTCTACAAACCCTTGCCAAGTGTCCCTTCTTGCTGCAGTGCCTGCAGACCATGTCTTTAAAATGGCAGGTTGTGTGGGAATGTACGCCCCCACAGCTGGAGCACTTCTTGGCACTTGTGTGGGCTCCCGGGTACCTTCTGGCTTCTGATGCGAAAGCTTCTTCTTCCTCACTGTCTGTGGGTGACTGTTGTGAGGATTTTAACTATGCTGTTTGCTTGTTCTTCTGTGACACTGGTATTGTTAGGCGCTTGAGGGAATCTGCTGCCTGGGCTGAAGACTCACTGCCCCGAGCTTCATCTAATGCTGCTTCTAGGGAAAGTTTCTTTCTTGATAGCAGGCGTCAATGCAATTCTTTGTCTTGCATGCCAAATACAATTTGGTCTCACAGGATATCGTCAAAATTGCTGAATTCACAGAATTTTTCAGCCTTAAGGAGGGCAGCCACATATTGATTTATCGTTTCATGCTCCTGTTGTGTGCGGTTGAGAGACTCAAACTGCTGCATGATTACCAAGGGAGCTGACGAGTAGTGGGTCATCAGGGCTTCTTGGAGGTCTTTCCATGCTATGTCTTTTACTGATGCAGGCTCAGCAATTGACTCTGCGATATTGAAAACCTCTGGCCCACCGTGCGTTAGGAACATTGCTTTCTGCTCCTCGTCAGTGAGGTCCTGCATCTTGTTAGCTTTTAGGAGGATTCATATAGGAATCCCATCTCTCGCGGCTTGAATTGAATGGCATGGGAGGCGCCAGCACTGACATGCTGGCTTGGCATGGTTTAGGTTGGTGGCAGTTTGAATTTGGTGTGGAAGATGGTGGCCATGGTGTGTCTTGTTAGCACCCGGCAGCTGGTGAGTAGCAAGTTCTGCAGTTCCTCCTTCTTCTTCCTACGGCAATCTCAACTTCATTGCCAGTGTTAGATTGGAGGAAGAACTCATCCGGAGACTGGTGCCAGTAATAACAACTCTTTATTTGCTCATAGTGACCACTGGCTCTGGGCAGCCTGACCACTTCCTTTTATAGTGAATGGTCAGCCTCCGGGAGCCAATCAGTTCAAAAGTGAGTTTCCTGCCAGAAAAGAGGACTGGAGTGTAAATCTTGTTATTTAAACACAACAGTCTCTTGTAATCCACAGAGCAGATGGAGTCATGGGAGGTTGTATAGTTGACCTTCATAAAAATGACCCCTGACACAAGATGGATTTTGGCTTATGCCTTGTTTGGTCAGATATTATGAGTGCTGCTTGGTAATAGTGGCACAAGGCAGAAATGTAATTTGAGGAAGAATATCAAGATATTAACTGCAATTATTTGGCAAGACTTGCAAATTTCTGTTGCTGTAGCTTAAGGGTAGGAACTGTCATCTGAGTGTCTCTGTTGGATTTTTGGGGTGCTGCTCCCCAAATTGTCAGGTCTGAAATTATTTTCTTGAAGATTCATTCACAGGACCAGTTGGGATCATTACTACTTTACCAATCTTCATGCTGCACAGTGATCTCTGTGTCTGAGCCTCTGGAGGGCATTTCACAGTTGACTGTGGCTTATGGCTAATGGTTTAGAGAGATGTCCATATGCCATCTGTTGGGTAGGCCTTAGAGGCATCTCACCATGGCCACCATCATTACTCGCTCAACTCACTAGAAACCAGTTCCAACATGATCTGAGCTATCCTGGTCCCTGTTATCCTGGCCAAATCATGGCCTGATGACTTTGAGATTCATTTATGCTGTCCCTCTTTGCAGGGAAGAAGGATATATTTGAGCAGTCCACTCTTAGTGACTGATGGGGTTCCAAAGGGAAATGGGGATTATAAATGTGGCTCTGTTGCATGGTCCTTCTGAGGCCTTAGCCACTATGTGGAATAGGAAAGCTACTGAGGCCTGGGATGAAGTTAGTCACATGCAACCTCTCTTGGTCCATTTTTTCCAACAGGCCCCATGATTTTAGAATTGTGTTTGTTTGCTGTGAACCGCCCTGAGTTTGCGGAGATGGGGCGGTATAGAAATTAAACAAAATAAATAAATAAACTCCATTTCATTGAGGGCCAGATCAATTTTGTTGTTGCCCTTCATCGACCAGGGTGGTTGCATCTGGGTGATTGTAGCTGCCTAGGTGGGCATGGTGAGTGTGGCCAAATCAGTGTCCCTCATGTTGGGAATGGGACCAGGGTGGGCACTAGGCCCTGAACCACAGGAGGAGCCTCACTGACCCTCTCAGGCCACATGGACAGTCCCTTGATGGCAGCATGGGTTGCTTGGGGCAGCATGGGTTGCATAGTAGACCCGATACTTGCGTTCCCAGGGTGCTGGGACTCTACTGCCCAGCCCCACTTCCCTGAAGGAATGCCCAGGCCTGCTTGCCTCCTGATCCTGGTTGCTGCTGCTGCTGGTGCCACTGCTGTAAGAGAAGGCAAGAAGCAAAGTGGGGGTGGCCTGGCTGCATGGCCCCAATATACATGAGTGCAGGGCATGTGGTCAGCTCTGGAGTTCAGTTTAGGTGGGACAGAGTGGGGAGGAGACTCCCAGCTTCTTCATGGGGATGGCCTGTTCCTGCTGTCCTGGACTCACAACTCTTTCTGGTTGTATAATTTCTTATATTCCATTTTATATTATAACTCAGTCACATATGCTCTGGTCATCTGGCATTTGAATTGATCCAATGTGATCTACATGGGACTACCTTTGAAGGGCATTTGGAAGCTACAGTTGATTCTGAATGAAGCAGGGTGGACAATGTTATCTACCCCTAGAATGGCCCATTTAATAGCCCTGTTTTACAAGCTGCCTTGGTTTCTGCTTTCCATCTGTGTCCAACTGAAGTTTTGGGTTATCACATTGAAAGTCCTCCATGGCATCCTCTTTGAAATAATAAACACATCTTTTTGCAGTTTAATGGTTTTTATTAGGTTATAAGGTAAAATGCAAAAGTCAATAGGAAGACACAGTGTGTTTGAAGGGGAACAGGCAGAGAAAATGAGGAGAAATTGGGGAAAAGAAAAGAAGAAATATTACACATTCATTTGAAATACCTTTATAAATTTTGGATAACTTGCATTAAATGCCAGCAATACATCATCTTATAAAAATTTTCTTTTACATTATAGTTTAGTGTAAATTTTAAACCTTTTATCCACACATTTTCCCATTGTTCAAGCATCACATTATATCCAAAACGCCTTGCCCATTGAATCATTCAATGTTTTACCTGATCACTTAACAAATTCAATTCAATAACATTTTATAAATCTTAGCAATATTATCACTACTACATTTTAAGATTTCCAATTCATTTTTTTTCAGAATCAAACCCACAACTCTTATCACTACCACACATTAAGAGTTCCAATTATTTTTTTTTCAAAATCAAACCCACAACTCTTTTTATTTAAACCATTCTTTCAGTTGTTCATAGGTAAACCAATGACAAACATAATCTTCTAATTAAAGTTCTTTCCTCAACATTAATATAGGTTCCCTAGAGTTTGAACATAATATTTTACCATACATCCCCCAGTCTGGCTTCACCGCCATTTCTTTTCTTTAAAAAGCTTCTGGGGGGGGCATACAAAGAGGAAATGTCATATAGAACCTTGTTTTATATTTATTCCAAACTCTATTCCAAATTTTAAAACATTTATCCACACATTTTCCCATGGTTCAAGCATCACATTATATCCAAAAAAAAAATTCAATTTCAATAACATTTTATAAATCTTAGCAATATTATCACTACTACATTTTAAGATTTCCAATTCATTTTTTTTCAAAATCAAACCCACAACTCTTTTTATTTAAACCATTCTTTCAGTTGTTCATATGTAAACCAATGGCAAACATAATCTTCTAATTAAAGTTCTTTCCTCAACATTAATGTAGGTTCACCAGAGTTTGAACATAATATTTTACGTCCCCAAGTCAGGCTTCACCATCATTTCTTTTCTTCAAAAAAGTTTCAGGGGGGCATACAAAGAAGAAACATTCTATAGAACCTTGTTTCATATTTATTCCAAACTCTTAGAATGGCGCATCTAGCAAAGTGCCTCAAAATACAATTTCAGGTTGTTTGTATCTAACTCTTGGTTTTTTCCTTTGCTATATAAACTTAGAAATATCCAAAATGATAAACATATTTTTGACAAACACATTGTCCTTCCATACAGGGCATTGGACCTCACCAAGGACTTTGAAAACATGAAAACCAAAAAGCTGACCACATGAATATTGTAAGCAGTCGCAGAACTTTATAAGGAATTCTTTTATGGACAAATTCCTCTTTCACATCATCATTTTTTAGAAATCATCATATTCTAATTATGCCACAAAGAGAAATATAAATGAGGCCAGTCTTGGCATTAGTTAGAAATTCTTGTTTCTTACTATATTTTCTCTACAATTCAAATCAGGCCTCAGCAGAATAATGTAGCATTTGGGGAAAAAGATACAAGCCAGGAGAGCAGCTCCAGAGGCCAAAATTGAGAAGATCCCCACAGCCACGATGGACTTCCCTTTGGTGCTCAGGTAGGTGGAGAGAAGGAGATCCAAACACTGCAAAAGACCAGCATGCTAAAAGTAATGAACTTGGCTTCATTAAAACTATAAGGCAATTTTCTAGCTAGAAATGCCATTGTAAACTAACAAGGCCCAAAAAAGCTAGATAGGTAAGGACAATGTAAAACAGACCTTCCCGGGTTGACCAATGAATAGGAAAGAGCAGAAGAAGAAGAGCAGGAGGGAGACCAATAGGATGTAACTGATATCTTGGTTGTTGGCATTGACTATTGGTGTGTCATGATGTTTACAGAAAATCACCAGGGCTGTAGTTGTGATCACAGAAAGAAAAAAAGTAAGATAAACTAAAATGCATCCCAGGGTTTCTTCATAGTCAAGGAAGTGATTTTTCTTGGCAATGCATTGGTCCTTGTCCTTGTTGGGAATTGGTCTTCTGGGCAGGGTTCACAGTGAGCTGCATCTGAAATCAAAAGTCTTTGTCTAAGCCTTTCTTGAGCAACTGCCATTCACATTATCCCTCCTGCAAAAATGATACGAGTGTTGTCTTTCTGCTGTTGACCTACCTTGAAAGGGAATAATGAAATAATCCCCTATGCTATTTATGGGACATCAAATAGAGAAAATCATCCTTCATTTATGATCATCCTTTTCATAAAATGAATCCTGTCATAAAGTGAGTCACAGTAAAGACACAGGAGACAGCAGCACAGACATAAAAAATCTTACTTTAAGATTCAGAAGTTTATTTTCATGAGCAATTTGAGCATGAGGAAGCCAACATACAGAACACAATTTACATTAAAAGCTCATTGCAATGAGGCCCAGAGATGGCAGCTTAGTCCAGCAAGAAGCAGCTACAGCTAGTGGCTAATGAACTAGACCTCATTTCCTTTTTTATACCTTATTTCTTCTTACTCCTCCCATCATCATGGAATTTGACTTCCTTGTTCTAGCTTATGTCCATCAGTAAATGCCTCCTTGCATGAAATCTCTGACCATCTGCTCCTTCCAGTTCCCTATTTCTTAATATTCTATTTCTTAATAATTCAGTGTTTAAAATAAATTGAGACCTGATTTATGTTTGCAACATCACATGTAACAAATATTTCATTATGCTTTTTCAATCTATGAACCTTGAATTAATTTTGTATGAGGCCTATAGTATATTGAGGCCTATTGAAGCTTAATTGTTCTCCTATTACATCCTGAAAAAAGATTAGCCAGAGAGAAGTGATTTTTCAGTTCCAGCTACCCATTCACTGTGCACTTCATGACTAATGTGTCTTTCAGTCTCAGATTGCTAACTGCTCCCCCCCCCACTTTATAATGGGTCCCACAGAATAAACTTGTCCAGCAAAGCTGCTGTTTTGATTACATTATGTATATTATCCTTGCCCTGACTTCTCTGCTTGGTACTTCAAATCTGTTCATTCAGACTTTTTTTGCTCCCTCCTTGGGTGTTAGAGTAGGAGTGGAAATGCAAGTTGGAGATTCATAAATTGCACCCTAGAACTATCCTGCATGGAATTGTTGAGGATCAGGAAATTTGGCCTCTTTGGTTGGGGCAGTTTGGCTCTGTAAATGAAGGGTTCTGCTGAAATGAGTAAAGTATGGTTTCATACATGGAAGACAAATGAAAAGTAATGTGAGACAAATAGTTAATTTAATTGAATATTTGAGCAAGAATAACCAAATACCTGCAATTTTAATATTTTTAGATGCGGAAAAGGCCTTTGATCTTTTGAATTGGCAATTTTTATTTAAAGTTATAGACTCAATGTGTTTTGGAGACCGTTTTATTAATTCAATTAGGGCAATTTATCAACAACAAACTGCTCAAATAATTATTAATGGAGAACTGACAGAGGCGTTTAACATTGAAAGAGGAACTCGTCAAGCATGTCCCTTGTCACCTTTGTTATTTATGTTAACTCTTGAAATTTTGCTTAACAGGATTCGGGACTCGGAGAAATTAGCAGGTATTAAAATTGGAAAATATGATTATAGAGTGCGAGCATTTGCCGATGATTTGGTGGTCACCCTGACCCAACCACTTATATCTGTGGCAGGTTTGAAAGATATAATTAACTGTTATGGTCAAGTAAGTGGATTTAAAATAAATGTGGGAAAAACAAAGATATTATGTAAGAACATGTCAGAAAAACAAAAGGAAGAATTGAGTAATATAACGGGATTTGAAGGAGTTAACAAGGTTAAATATCTTGGTGTTAATATTATGGGTTCTAACAAGAAGTTATTTAAGTATAATTATGAGATATTATGGCATAAGATAAAAGAAGATTTAGAAAAATGGAAAAAATTGCAATTGTCATTACTAGGGAAAATAGCAGCGATCAAAATGAATGTTTTACCAAAATTTTTGTTTTTATTTCAAATGATACCTATACTTAGAAATGATGCAATTCTGAAAGAATGGCAGCAGGGTTTAAACAAATTTATATGGGTAGGGAAAAGGCCGAGAGTTAAACAAAAAATAATACAAGATATAAGAGAAAGAGGTGGCCTTAAAATGCCCAATATAAAATTATATTATGAAGCAGCTGCCTTATCTGCTATTGAATGTAGAAGGTTATGATTTGGATTTGGGTTGGCATGCTTATCTGATATATGGAAAAGAGGATGTTATTTTTAGATATCATATCATAAGACAGGCCTTGTTACGTGTGTGGAAAAAATATCAATACAAGTTAAGACAGAAAATTCCGATGTGGAGTATTCCTGGACATACATTAAGAAATATGAAAGGGGAACAAAGGTATGTAAGTCTGAGCTACAATGATCTGCTGAGTAAGGTTAATGGGATATTATCTTTTAAATCATTACAGCAATTGAAATAAGAAAATATTGACTTAACATGGTTTCAATATACACAACTGTATACAAAATGGAATGTTGATTGTAAAATTGGTATGTTAATGAATGATGATAAGTTAGTAAAACAGATTATGGATCAAAGTCAAATGCATATTAAAAGATTGTACAATGAGTTAATAGAAATAGACTCAGAAACTGAATTGGTTAAAGACTGTATGATAAAGTGGGGACAAAATTTTGGGGAAAATTTTAATCTTAAAGGATATGTTACTTTGTAATATTGAAATTTTGCTTATATGGAAGTCCGGGGGAGGGGGGTGGTGGAGTAGTGGGAGGGGTGGGGTTGGGGGATAGGGATGATGAATACTTATAGGAATGGGAGTATATAAATTGATATTATAACTTGGGGGGAGAAAACATACTTATCTGAACGTTATGAGATAAGGGGGGTGGAGGGAAGGGGGAGGGTTAGAAAATTATAAAATGTTACTAATACTTTTGAAGGTTATAATATTATTTTGTACAAGTGTAAAACAATAAAACTTTGTCTTTTAAAGAAAAAGAAAGAAACTCACGTACGCTTCCTGATCGGCGTTAGCCGTGGAAGGCAGTGGCAGCAGCGGAAGAATAGTGCCTCAGAATTACAGGAACACTTCCGAAGTGATTTTTGCAAAGCCTTTGCAAAGCAGCTCAGGAAAGCTCACCAACAGTTTTTGGAGGGACCGACAGTTCTTGGACGCCTCTCCGCCTCCAGCTCCCCCTGGATTTTTCCAGCCCAGGCTTTGCCGGGGCAAGGGTATGGGCTTTGGAGTCATGACTCCAACTCCCCCAGGACTTTTCCAGCCCAGGCTTTGCCGGGGCAAGGGTATGGGCTTTGGAGTTGCGACTCCAGCTCCCCCTGGATTTTCCAGCCCCGGCTTTGCTGGGGCAAGGGTATGGGCTTTGGAGTTGCGTCTCCAACTCCCCCAGGACTTTTCCAGCCCAGGCTTTGCCAGGGTAAGGGTATGGGCTTTGGAGTTGCGTCTCCAACTCCCCCCCCATCTGGCAAGGAAAAAAAACCCAAAAAACTGGGAGTTTTAAAAATTGCCCTGGCCTCCTATTAGCCCGGGCATCATCGACGGGGGGGAGGGTAGCCGCGCGTGTGCACCAGTTTGTTCTCCCCCCCATTGACGGTGTCCCACTGGCAGAAACCTTCCCTTGCTCCTTCCCTTCCTCACAAGCAGAAAGCAGGAAGGTAGGATTTTCGGCATTGGAACACCATCGACACGGGGCGGGGGTGCGGATGGACCAGTGCGTGCACATGGCTAGAACACCCTCACCCCCCATCGACAGTGTCCCGCCGCCGAAAATCCTACCTTCCTGCTTTCTGCTTCCTGCTGCTGGGGTAGAGAGCGGGTGGGCGTGGCCTCCTCCTCGGCTGCTCTGAGGCCAAAAAAAAAAGCGGGACTTTTCCAACATTGCGCGAGACGCGGGACTTTTCCCAAAAAAGCATGTCTGTCCTGCAAAAAGCAGGACGGATGGTCACCTTACCCAAAATTTATTCTCACAATTCAAAGACAAGTCTGGTTAACAAAATCAAATTTATTGGAGAAAAATATTAAAATAAAAATAAAAGCGGTTGCAAGCATGGCCTCTTAGACTCTTCCCAAGTTGGATTCATTTCTAAGAGTACAAAAAAGCAGTTTTCATGCTATTCATTTATACTTCTTTTATATGCATGTCACACCACAAAAGCCCTCCCCTTTATTCTTGTTTTATACTTTTTAAAGGGCCTTCTTGACAATTTATAGTGTATCCTCTATTATCTTATTTACTCTTAATTTTCACATTGGGCTCTTGTTCCTCTCTGATAATGATGTTTGCCCAAGGAGTTAGTTCCTGTCTCCTGGAATCTTTTAGCAATACATTGTCTTTATGGATTACCATTTGTGATTACATCAGGAAAAAAGCAACAAAAGAGTCTCACACTTTGGTACTACATTTGATACAATTTATAAAAGAATAACCTTTATTTACTTCCTTTACCTCCAA
>JANHFP010025051.1:0-16410 GCA_032468135.1 Calamaria suluensis
GCAGCCCCTGAGATATTGGAACACTGCTATCATGTCTCCCCTGGTCCTTCTTTTCATTAAACTAGACATACCCAGTTTCTGCAACCGTTCTTCATATGTTATAGCCTCCAGTCCCCTAATCCTCTTTGTTGCTCTTCTCTACACTCTTTCTAGGGTCTCTAGAGTTATTTTGAGTCACCTCAGTAAGATGGGTGGCATCAAATTTGAATATATAAATGAACAATTAATAATATAATTTTTGTGGCTGGGGTGCAGATTGTTGTACCTTTTATTTATAGTATTCAGTGGACTGTCAACCAGGGGTGGTATTCACTTACCTTTGCTATGTTTTGCAAATATAAGTGTGTGCACAAGTACAGGGCATTCCGTGTATCCAAGAGCATCAAAACCATCAATAAATGGGATGTGATGATGTCCGGGTGGGCAGGTGGAGCCTTCCACAGCTGCCGCTACCAGTTTGCTCAAACCGGATAGAACCGGCTGAATACTGTTGTGTCTTAACAGGAAAGTTCCCACCAAGGTCCGCAATCCTGGCAGGAACTTGCCTTTTAATCTGATTAGTTCCTGGACCTGACAGCCATCTACGAAAGGGGAGCTGCCAGGCTGCCAGGCATGGAGTTGTGTACAGAGACCGAATAAAGATCTTTTTAACTTGGACCGTATCTCCACTTCCTTCTTACTCCACTACTTAACACTGGTGATGAAGGTGGGATCCGTCATGGAAGACTAGGAGAAGTCCACCCAGCGAAGCAGCAACCAACTCCGTCTGGCAAAAACCATGGACGCCACCTTGCACGCCAAACTCATATACCCGCCAAATCCAAAAAGCCACAAAATGTCATCAGCACATCCTCCCGCTATTTTCTACCCAGCTCAGGACCAGTGGAAGTTGTATATGAAGAGATTTATCTTCTTCTTAGAGGCAAATAACATGCTGAACCTGCTGGATGATAGGAAACGGGCTATGTTCCTGACCCATTGTGGCCATGATGTTTTTGACATTGCTGAATCAGTATCCGAGCCAACCCCTGTAGAGGCTATGGACTGGAAGGCCCTGCAGAAAGCCATCAAAACACATTGCTCTCCAGCACCCTCCATGATGGTTCAACACCACGAGTCCTCAGAGAGGGGCGGTATATAAATGCGAGATATAAAATAAATAAATAAAATAAATCTGGAACCATATCCAACAGGAGGGAGAAACAATAAACCAATACCTGGCTGCCTTGCATAAAGCTGCCAAGTTCGTTGACTTTTGCAACCTGGATGACCTCAACCTGATCATATACGGCATGAGAGATAAAGAACTGTAACGGCGCCTTCTATCATGGACCAAACTAACCCTGGCTGCAGCGCTAAACGAAGCCTGAGGCAGTGAATCTTCAGCACAAGCTGCCGATTCACTCCGGCACCTAACCATGGCACCATCAGCCACTCCAAAGCCTGCCACAGTCCATTATGAGAAGTCTCCACAGACACCGTCGAACAGCAACAAAGAATAAGTCTTTGCAGCAGAAGCAAGATGACCGCCCTCGAACAACACACCTTCAAGGAAGTGCTCCAGCTGTGGTGGACTGCATGCCCGAGTGACCTACCACTTTAAAGAAACGACCTGCAGGTGCTGTAACAAGAAAGGGCCCTTGGTCCGAGTGTGCAGAGCACCCTGGCTGTGTGACTTAGACACAACCCCAGAGAGAGAGAGAGAGCACAGGAGTGAAGCACTAAAAAAGCAGACCAGTTGGCCAAACCAAGAGAGAGGCCACTGGAAGCCCAAGGTGAACCAGGTCCACATCAGATAAGCCAGTGTAAAGGGGGACTGAAGGTACACATAACTGTATGGATTGAGGACACCCCGTGTACTATAGAGGTAGACACAGGGGCCACAATCACATTAATGTCCCGGGAAAGCATCACGGCCCAGTTCATGAGCTTCCTGGCTGGTTTGGTTAAGCAGGCTCATTGGTGTATCAGGGAAGACAGGGAGGATGAGGGCGGTATTTGCTTTTACTCACTAGTATCAAATTCAAAAAAAGATAAAAAAGAGCTACATAGAACGATATAAGGAAAAAGAAATAGTTACTCTAAAGAAAACTTACAAGTGACAGAAGCATTCTGTAAAGCATATACTGTACTTCCCAGATGCAGGCAAAAAAGTTCTGCATCAGCATCCCAGTGAGTGGGATGCAAATCCATAATTAATCTGTGTGGATAAATGGCTTGTTCATAAATTATTACTAATATCAGCACTGCCCATGGCTGAATGGGGCCACTCTAGCTTTCTCGAAGCAGAATAATAACTAAGGGGGCCATTGGGATCCCCTTTGCACTGCCCCAAATAAGGTGCAATAGAATGTGGACTTTGGAGCTGTTGGAAGCTGAGTTCAGTTCCAAGCGCGGAGAAAGACCCTGGAAGTACAGAGGCTGCTTGGAAGGATGTTTTAATGGTGAACAGGACCACATGGCTTTGAAGCTCCTGGATAGATGAGACCACATGGGGTGGATAGTGATTGTTACTTATAACCTCTTTTTGGCTTTGACCTTGAGCTTCCTGTTCCTGTGGCAATGCCATGTATCCTATTGGTTGCAGACTCCCGTGTGGAGTCATGTTTGTCTGAATCGGGTTTGGTTGAACCTTGCTGGGTGATGTAAAGAAGGGGCTTGGTTTTGCCAGCAGATGAGCTAGATAAACCTATTATGTCCCAGAGGGTCTTGTCTTAATCCCATCACCCTGGAGCTGAGGTTCTTTGTTTTGTAAATAAGATGGCCCAGTCTTAAAGTGCACCAAATATCTGATTGGGGGAGGGAGCTGCTCTTTGTCTTTAAAAACATATTTCTCCTTTTTTTTCATCCAGGAAAATACAATATCCTGCCTCCTTAATACTTCCCAAAATATTTTATTGTTCTAGGAGGTATAGGTGCTAACTTTCTTCAGAGTGTTTGAGGTCTTGCCTTCCTGTTGAATTACAACACACAATCATTCCCTGGGCTTTTTTTTATCAGTCCTCTGGTGAGTGAGTATCCAATCCTTCTCTCCCTGACCAGCCCATCTTGCAGGGGGTCTGCTTGTAAGCAGGAAGAGGGAGCATTATGCACACTGCCTTAGTTTTTCAAAATAAGGGCAGGGTAACATAACAGAAACAGGGATGCGGTGGCTCATCAGGTAAGATAGCTGAGCTTGTCGATTGGAAGGTCGGCAGTTCAGCAGTTCAAATCCCTAGTGCCAAATAATGGGGTGAGCTCCTGTTACTTATCCCAGCCTCTGCCAACCTAGCAGTTTTGAAAGCACATAAAAATGCAAGTAGAAAAAATAGGGACCACCTTTGGTGGGAAGGAAACAGCATTCCATGCACCTTTGGCATTGAGTCATGCTGGCCACATGACCATGGAGACGTCTTCGGACAGCACTGCCTCTTCAGCTTTGAAACAGAGATGAGCACCACCCCCTAGAGTCGGAAACAACTAGCACATATGTGTGAGGGAAACCTTTAACAGAATAACAGAGTTGGAAGGGACCTTGGAGGTATTCTAGCCCCATCCCACTGCTCCAGCAGGAGGCCCTATATCACTCCAGAAAAGGGGCTGTTCAGTCTCTTCTTAAAAATCTCCAGAGATGGAGCACCCACCAATGAGGGCAAGTCATTCCACTGGACAATTTCTCCCACAGTCAGGAAATTTCTCCTTAGTTCTAGGTTGCCTTTCTCCTTTGTTAGTTAGATGAATTCTCCAAGAGCTTCTGAGGAAGGAAAACAATTGTTCCTAGCTTCCCTACTCATACACAATGGAAAGGAAGGCAGTTGTCAACTTTCTGACTAGTGAACCCCCAAAAAGGAAACACCCTCGGGAGCTTTGAATTCCCAAAAGTAAAACTTCATTGGACACACCATTTTGGTATTGAAGAATAAAAACCAGCTCCGGTTTTCCTGCGCGAATACATGCTTAAATTACCCTTCCTCTCTGCCCCAGATGATCACATTATCTGATTATGAAAAGTCCTTTTGTTATGAAGACAGTCCATCTCTTTCTCAACCACTTGCAGTGGTGACCTTGATGGCTGCCAGGCTATTATATCCATGTCACATTCTCAGCACTCTGTTTTCCCCTTCCTTTCCTCTAGTTCATTGGCAAGTTGAAAAACATCATAAGCTTTGAAAGAGGCAAAACAGTTCAATCTTGACACCAGTAGGCAGAAGACCAGACCATCCCAATTACCAAGGCAGAAGAAGGAATTGAAAACTAGCATCAGAAAGAGCAAACAAGCGATCAATCTCCTTGAGTGCAAAGGAAACTGCATTCCCCTCCTGGAAACTGATTTCTTCCACGTCCGCTTCCAGGAATTTCAGGGACACCTGCTCATCCTGATCGCAGGAGTTCTGGTTCCAACACTCCTTGGTATGAATTGGTTCCACACCATGCACCTACACATTGGGGGAATCCACCATCTGAACTGCTCCTGGGACAACAGAACCACATAGCTAATCCAAGAATTCCATGACGTTTTCTCAGAAGAGCTCGGCAGGTACGTCGGCAAACCCCTGTCATTTAATCTAGACCCAGGGATCACCCCAATCCACTTCAAAGCTAGGAGGGTTCTGCTAGCCATTAAACCTAAGACTGACACTGAGCTGGACAAATGTATCCAGCAGGTGGTGCTAACACCCATCGACCACGCCAAATGGGAGACCCCATTGTCACCCCCCTGAAAGGAGATGGTACCATGAGGATTTGTGCTGACTACAAGTGCACGATTAACAAAGCACTTCAGCAAAGTGCTTACCCGGTGCCGGTAGTGCAACATCTCCTCCATTCCTTAGGGTCTGGCACCATTTTTGCAAAATTTGACTTAGCACAGGCATACCAAAATTCCTAGGGCTATGCTAATTCCAAAAGTTCACAGTAGATATAGCTACGGCAGAGGCCCAGATGATTGTGATGCACAGAGGCACCTTCCTGTGCAACCGTCTCCAATTTGGAGTTAGCGTAGCCCCAGGAATTTTCCAAAGCATCATGGAGCACCTCTTACAGGGGATTCCCGGGGTTGTCCCTTACTTCGATGATGTTTTAATCTCTGTGACAACCATGGATGAACTAAATTACAGAATCTGCCTAGTCCTCTCCAAATTTAGAGACTCTGGCCTCCACCTTAAAGCTAACAAATGCCTGATCGGGGTGCCAGAAGTCATGTTTCTAGGCTACTGCATTAATGGCAGGGGCATCTTCCCTACTCACAATAAGGTTAGGGCGATCAGGGACACTCCATCCCCTAAATCAAGGGCTGACCTCCAGGCCTTCCTGGGTCTCCTGAACTTCTAACAATGTGTTTTTATGAAACAAAACTTATGTTGCCGAGCCCCTGCACCATCTCCTTAAAAAGAACTGTCCTTGGTGTTGAGCCCCCACCAAAGCTGCTGCTTTTGCAGCCATCAAAGACCTGTTTTCTGCCAACTCCTTCCTAGTCCAATATTCAGACACACTGCCTCTGGTCCTCACATGTGATGCCTCGCCGTTTGGGGTCAGGGCTGTCCTCAGCCACCATCTCCTGAATGGCTCAGAGGCGCCTATCACCTTCTATTCCAGGACCCTGTCCCTGACCAAGTGAAACTACAGCCAACTGGACAAGGAGGCTCTGGCTGCCATGACCGGGGTTAAGAGATTTCACAACTATCTATTTGGGAGGCATTTCAAACTTATTACCAACCATCTTCCTCTGCTGGGACTGTTAGCCGGCGACCGACGCACCCCTCTGGCTCTCCCGCCCCGTTTCACCAGCTCTGTTCCTGTCTGCCTACTCCTATCAGTTCATCCATCGCCAGGGTGGACTTTGGGGCATGGTGAATATCACTGGTATTCCACTCCTGTTTTGCTGTTGTGCAGACCCCTTGCAAATTGCTTGCAGATTCTTTGGCTTCTTATGCTTTCTTTAAAACCTAGGAGCATTTCCATCATCAGGAACTGAACAGCCAGGGATGCAGACTGAATGATGGATAGATGTTTAACCAGAGACTGAGGAACACTTCCACATTAGGGCTGGGTAGCTAATAACTTAAAATAAATAAAATCACTTCCACCTTGTCTACTTTAAAGGATACTTTGATGCATCAGCAACATATATTCTCAAGAAAGGATAAAGCACCTTGGAGAATGCAGAAATGTGGAAGAGTCTCTTGTGGGAAGGTGGATTTATGGAACAGAAGACAGAATAACTAGAGGTCTTCTAGTCCAACCCCCTGCTCAGATAGATAGATAGATAGATAGATAGATAGATAGATAGATAGATAGATAGATAGATAGATAGATAGATAGATAGATAGAGAGGCAGGCAGGCAGACTATATATAAATATATAGTATTAAAGTTAAAGTATATTATAATATAAACATAGTGTTACTCCAGTCCAAATTTAAGGCATCATGATACTAAACAGACATTTAACAGATATCCACCTTCTCAAACGTGTAAGAGCATGTTGTCAGATCTCTAAAAGTGATACTGCCATTCAATTGGAAGAAAGGGGCCTTGGATTCGATTCACTAACATTGCCTGTGTCAAAAGAGAGTTTTACAACATATATCCTGGCGCCAAAGACTCCTGAGATCCCCTTACAGTTAGGAAATGTTTATGAGGGCCTTGTGGGTTGGTTCACTTTAAAGGAAAAGGGGATAACTCTGGGAATGCATAGCTATTTGTTTTCTCAAGGCAACTGGTAAAGAAAACATTTTCACACTTGTGCATTGGCTAACAATCTACATGTTGGCTAAAGGGAGAGGTCTCTACTGCTTTAATCCTACTTGTTTTGCCTAAGGGTATTCAGATATTGCTTTGAATGGGCTGCTATCATTTCTGCTTAACAAAAGGTTCCTTTTGAAATACCATGTTTCAAGAGTTCTTACTTTCTTAAGTTAGAGGGAGAGGCGATCCTTACACATGCAGATAGTCAGAACTTCGTATGTATAGTTGACTAATGTGGCAAGTTTTTCCTACCTTTTCTGCTTTCTTTCTTTTCCCTTTTCCCTTTTTTCTTCCCCCCCCCCTCCAACCTGACCTCATTCTCACCTGCTTCCAGTGTGCAAGCCATGGCTGGGAATTAAGGGGTTGAGTGGGAACCAGGTTGTCCTGTGACAAAACAGTTGCATGACTGCACACAGTTCCTGAGGCTGTAGCACGGAGAGGAAATAAAACTTGTTCCTGGAAGTTTCTAAACAGACAGATTTATTGGCTGCTTGCAACATGTTACCTGGCCACAGCTGGCACTCTCAGAGGGCCAGCAAAATCTCATTAGAAAGAAACCCTGTTTTCTATAGAAGTGGCCAGTTTTAAGAACAGAATGTAGGCACATAGAAATAGAATAGAATAGAAATAAAATAGAATAAAAAATAAATAAAATAAATAGAACAGAACAGAACAGAACAGAACAGAATATAGAGGCACAGACCCTAATGATGGACGGAGAAAAATGGAAGAGATGTGTCTTCATAATATACAGTAGTGGCCAAAATTGTGGAAATATTTTGGGAAAAGTGAATTTTTGAGGTTTGATGGCTAATAGCAACCACTATTTTGGGGAGGAGCTTCAAGATAATCCTATTCCATTCTGGAATGGCTTGAAATAGTCCAGACTTTAACCCCATTAGAAATTTATGGAGCCAACTAAAGAAATTGGTTAGTCAGAAGCAACCCAGCAATAAAACCCAGTTAATAGAAAAAATCAATCAATCTTGGCTTCACATTAGAACAGCTGCAGAACTAAAAGACTTGCTTCACTCCATGGGAAGGCGTTATAAGGCCGTCACTGATGCTCTAGTTTACCCAACAAAGTATTAAATGACATGGGGTTCATTTTTGTATATCTCATTTTTTTTCTGTGTTGATAATTTTTGTATCTCTCATTTTTCTATGTGTTTCACTTTTCTTCCTTATACTGTAACTGCTATTCTAATAGCAAATCCTTCATAAAAGTTACTGCATTACATTTTTGATTAAATTATCTTTCCATTAATCTACTCTACCTGATCCTGTTGTTAGTCTCACTAATAATCCCCATACCTTTTCCCTTAAACTGTCTACTGTGGACCTTTCACACTTTTTAAGAGGTTCCAAGGGGCATACATAAGTGCACCAGCATGCCTACTATCCCTGTTCTACTGTCCCCATTTATATCTATGTGTTTATGGCTATGTTTTGCCTATTTATATTCTTTAATTGTGTCAATTTTTGTGCCAATGTCTATGTCTATGCTGTTACTTGTTTCTTTGTACTTGTTGACAAATTAAATAAATAAATAAATAAATAAAATAAAAATATATAATTTTATGGTACTATTCCAAAAAATGTGGTGTTATTAACTAGTTTTAGAAAGTACACTTTTCCCAAAAGGTTTCCACAATTTTGGCCACTACTGTACAAATACGGGTTCCTCTAGTTTCTTGGGGAAAAGGACTGAGACAGTTATGGCCTCAGTTGTGGCCAAATTATGGCCACAACTGAGCCCCAAAATTATGTGGTTAAGCGAAGCACATAAGCAAGTGAGTTTTGCCCCATTTTGTCACTTTTCTTGCCTTGGTTGTTAAGTGAATCACTGCAGATGTTAAGTTAGCAACAAAGCTGTTAGGTGAATCGGGCTTCTTCATTGTCAAAAGCTCGCACCACCGTGTCAAAAGTATTAACCAAGTTGGGAAAGCTTATGGGTTAGCTCAGTGGACAGATGTGCTTTGGAACAATCCTCGTCCCAATGTCTGAAATCTGCCTCCCGGTGGGCTCTTCAGAGCCCTGGAGGGGCAGCCAACCTTAGGGGCATCTTCTGAGACACCCAGGGCAATGGCGATCGCTCTGGGGGTGTTCGGATAAGCTCTAAGAGCCAGGAGGTTGGAGGTGGCTGACTGCTGATGGCTGCCATTTCCAGTGGAGCGATGAACAGAAAAGAAAAAGTGATGTCTGGCGGCTTGTGTATTGGAGGTGAGACTTTGTTTCTTTTGGGCTGAAGGTGGACTGCTGCTCTGACAGGGAAGTGGATTCCACTTCAGAAGTTTGGAAAGAAAGATTTGGAAGGGAAAAGGGAAGACTCCCCCCCCTTCCATGGACTGGGCGGTAGTTTAGGTTATTTTCCCCTCTTCAGGGCATCGGCTGATGCAGGAAAAAAGGGAATATCTGAAATATTTTAATGCTTCCACCTTGAGCTGGGCATTATGGATTACAAATTTGAAGATATTGACTTTTGATTGCTTTTTTCTCAGCTAAGTGGGTGGTAAATCCCTCCCTCCTGGTTGGAAGAGGGGGGTCCAGAATTGAAACCTGAGCCCTGTGAGTTGGAATTTTGCTTATGGTTTCTGTCACTTCCTCGGGAGAGGTCCCAACAGGAAGAGAGTTCTGGCTTCAGAAGTTATCTATTTTTTTCAAAAAGAAAAGAAGTTTGGATTTGTCCCTGGATTTGTTGCCTTATCATCTCTACACACCTGCATAAACTCTGTCTCTGTGCTGGGGGGGGGGACCCCCAGATTGCCTTCAGCGCCTCCCTGAAGTTGATGATACAAAACTGCTGGATTTTTTTTTCTTTTTTTCCTACACAACCTACTTTGTGACTGCCTTCATCTGCCTGTTCAAGTTAACATGAATTGGATTAAAACTTTGCTGTCTATTTGGAGTACAGGTCAGAAACATTAAATTGAGACAATGCCTTCTAAAGGAGCCAAAAAACCTTTCACTTCATCTTTGGCACCAACCTCCTCTGCCTCCAGCCCAGCATCGTAAAGACCCCTAACAGCCTACTGACAACAAGGAAAGGCCAGGCAGGGGAGATAAAGATGTTGCTACAAGCAATTGATGGAATAAAACAAGGTCAACAGTCTTTACAGCAGGGTCAGCAGGCCCTGCACCAAGATTTGAGAGACCTGAGCAAAGACATTAAAAAAACCCTTGCAGAATAAAAAAAAATGATTTAAAAATGTACAACAAATGACAGCAGAAAGTAAACAAAGGGTAGGCAGGATGGAGGAAAGATCAGATAGTGTGGAAAAGGATGTTCAGTCACTTCAAAAATAAAAACAAGATCTGGAAAATTTGGTTGCCACAATGGATTTGGAAAGATTGTCCCTTTTTAAGGTTTCAGAATATGATTGAAGAGGTGGGGGGGATCTTAAAGATATTATGAGTAAAATGTTGGCAAACTTTATTGGAAGGGAGAAAGATCAAATTTGGTGGGACATTGATCAAGCTTACAGAGTCAATTCAAATTGTGAAAGAATACACAATGTTCCAAGGGAAATGCATGTCAAATTTCTCAGGAGGTCCACAAGAGATGAGGTACTGAGAGCACAGAGGGGGCAACCCCTGAGGTATGGGGACAGGGAAATTGCAGTGCTTAAACAGATTCCAAATAGATAAGGGACACTAGGCTCAAATAAAAAAAATCATATCAAAAAAATTATATCTTAAAGGAATCATGTTTAGATGGCTGATGCCGGAAGGTTTGTTAATATTCTGGGAGGAAAAAAGAATTAATGTAAATACTACAATGGAGGCATAAGCCTTCCTAAAAGAAAATATATTTTTCCTAAAAGGGGAGGAGCTAGGGGCCACAAGAGGAAGTGATGATGGAAGTTTAATAGAAGGGGGAGGGTGGAGGTTCGTGGTCCCCCCTCGGGCAGGGGGGGAGCATCGCCCAGGAGGCTGAGATCACAAGACAAGAAATAATGGAAGAAATGTTTGCTTGGTAAAAGGTGAAAGTGATAATTTGAGAAGTGGATTTTAGTTTAAATTGTGTTCATATTTAAAACTGTTGGAGCAGAGAAGGTCCAATGGATGCTCAATGGAACATTTAATCTGTACAATTTATCAAATGATATGGAAGTATTGGTATATTCTATATTTACTCAGTAAAATTGCAGCAACAAAGAAATTATATATATAATAGAATGTTATATGATTATACTATTATATTATTGATACTGGCACAGATAACCTCAAATAGAAAACTGTTGTACCAAAATGGTTATATATTCCCACATACCCTTTTCATTTTGTATGAAAAAAACTAATAAAATATATCTGACAAAAAAAAAGTATGAACCAAGTTGCCAAGCTTCTGAATTCTGACCACCTGGTCATGGAGATGCTCCAACGGTCGTAAGTGTGAAAAAGGGACACAGCTTTCCTTTTTTTCCAGCAGTGTTGTAACTTTGAATGGTCACTAAATGAAGAGTTGTAAGTCAAGGACCTGCTGTCTATCCCAGTATCCCAACAGACAAGAAAAGAGATTTTGTAGGAATAAATAAATAAATAAAAGGTATCTTTCATGTATCTTCACTCATGTATGGTGGCTTTGTCCAGAAATAAAAAAATACTGGATTAAAGTGCAAAAATTGGTTAACTGAAAAAATTGGTTAACTGAAATTCAAATAGATTTAAAACCCAAATTGCTTCTCCTGGGGATTATCAAAGAAAAATGTCCTTAAAAGGTTAAATACTTGATTATTCATATTATTACGGTAGCAAGAATTGTGCTCACACAAACTTGGAAAATATCCACTGTACCAACAGATGATGCAATAATCTGGAAAATTTATGAATGTGCAGAAATGGACAAATTCACTATCGAATTAAACAATAAGGAAGACTCGGAATATTAACTCAACTTGGGAAAACTGGATATCAATGGACAGAAAATAAAAATAGGGAGCAGATAGACTGTTGGCAGAAATTTTAGAGATGACTACACATGAACTGCAGAAGGAAGTGGAGGAGATGTACCAAATATTTACAAACTATGTGTAGAAAAATAGATTGCCCAGAGAAATACACATAAGATTTGTACGCAGAAATATCCGTGATGAAGTCTACAGAAAATCAAGAGATGTAACACTTATATATAAGGGAAAAGAGATAACCATTTTGAAGCAGACGCAAAGAAGGATTAGAGAAAAAAGGGAAAAATTATAAATTCTTTTCACCACATCTAATTAAGAATAACATAAAATTTAGATGGATTATTCCAGAGGGGATATTGGTGACGTGGAGAGATTTTTAAAAAATCAAATTGGATAATTGGGAAAAGGCTCAAGAATTTTATGAGGAGTTGATGAGGGTAGAAAAAGAATTTGGAGGGGGAGGTGAAAAAAAACTGGAAACAACGCAGAGGGTGGAGACGAGGGCTTCAAATAAAAATAAATAAATGTTTAATGACATTAAACTACTCTCAGTCAACATTAAAGGTTTAAATGCACAAAAAAAAAACAAGGAATATCATAAACAGTTACAACTGGATATTATTTGCCTTCAGGAATCCCACATAGCAGAACTGTCAAGCCGCCATCGCGACCATACACCAATAAAGTTGCAGTCGACACAATATTGCAAAAGGTGGTTTATCTTTATTAGTGGTGTCGGTTCGATACAGCAAGACATCCGATCTTTGAAGAAGCCAACACTGAGTCCCACAATCATTCCGGAACTTAAATAACAAAGCCATCAGGAACACCTGATTATCCAATTAACTAACCATTGGTTAACTACCCCACCCTGTGCTCCACGTCCGCCTCCCTACACCACACCCATGTGTAATTAACATCCCCACCCCTCCATCCGTCGTAGTTATTCATATCGGTTCCGAAGTCACTCGATTGCAGCCCACTCGACCACCAGGTAAGGTCTATTATTGCATGTCGGATCGCTAGAACTCCGACAGACGGCCCCTCCTACCAACTTTCTTCCTGGAGAGACAACAGCCACATGATTAATGGTGAGGGCCAGGCTTCCCTGGCCATTTAGCATGAAATGGGTGTAGCAACCGCCCAGCAGATATCTCTGATGGTTTGACCCAGGAGGACTCACTCTCAGAATACCCCACCCATTGCAGTAGGTAATATAATACCCCGGCCCAAAGTTTCAAATCCAATACTTCCTCCACCTTGTAATGATCCGAAAATACTGGCCCCGGCTTTCCACCACTATTAGAAGGATCTGGTACCCATGGCTTCAACAAACTGGAGTGGAATACCGGGTGCATCCTCCCCAGTCATCTTGGCAAGGTCAACCTCACCATTACTGGATTAATCACGGAGCAGATGTGGAAAGGGCCTACATATTTCGGGACTAACTTCCTCCCACTCCGACGTAACCGCATATACTTGGTGGAGACATAGACCTTGTCTCCCACCCGAAATGACGGGGCCTCCCTCCTCCATTTGTCAGCGTACTTCTTATAGTCAGCGATCGCTGCATCTAAGGCTACCCTCACATCTGCCCATGAGCTATGTACTTTCTTCGACCATGACACGGGGTCGACTGATTCAGGTCTTGCCAGATCTAATTTGGGGATAACGGCAAAATCCTTCCCGCTAACCACCCAAAACGGAGCCTGACCTGTACTCCTATGCGTAGCGTTGTTATAGGCCACCTCAGCAAAGGGGAGAAGGGTAGCCCAATCATCCTGCTGGTAGTTGACATATGAGCGCAGGTACCGCTCCACCATCACGTTGGCTCGTTCGGCTGTTCCATTAGTCTGGGGATGATAACCAGAACTCAGCCCTTGCGAAGACCCTATAGTTTGCAAAAATCGCCTCCACCATTTAGCGGTGAATTGTGACCCTCGGTCCGAAATGATTCGTTTCGGCACACCGTGCAACCTATATATATTTCTATACCTATATATATATTTATATACTATATATATAAATATATATATATTTCTATATATAATTTCTATACCGCCCCGAGTCCGTAAGGAGAGGGGCGGTATAGAAATTGAATTAATAAATAAAATAAATAAATATGATGGATAAATAATTTGCACAACTGCTTAGCTGAGGGTAAGCCTCGACATGGGATGAAGTGAGCCTGTCTTGAGAAAAGGTCTATCACCGTCCATATGACTGTATACCCGCCGCTATTCGGAAAATCCACCACGAAATCCATCCCCAGCTGTTCCCACGGGGTTACAGGACGTGCTACCTCCTGCAATAACCCCCAGGGTTTCCCCTCCTGGGGTTTCGCAGTGGCACAAACAACGCACCTCCCAACATATTCCTGGATCTCAGTTCGCATGTGTGGCCACCAAAATTGGCGCCGCAATAACGTTAGGGTCTTCAAGAATCCATAGTGGCTTTACTGGCATGACCACATTGCATCCCCTCCCCACGTACCCCCTCCGGGACATATACCTTATTCCCCCTCCACGCCAATCCATCCCGAAAACACAGGTCCGAGCTATGCTCCCTAGACCACTTATCGGACAATAATTGTGCTTTCATATCCCCTCTCAGGTCAATGCCCCTCCCTTTGAGGGAGCACTCCATCATCCCCCTCCTCAGTAGTGGGACCACTGCCTGCACCACATCATTCGGTTTACTCTGGTACTGCGGCATTCGGGACAGCGCATCTGCAAGGAAATTGTGTCCGGATGGTACATGCCATAGATGAAACGAGAACCGATCGAAATATTGGGCCCACCTGACCTGCTTTGTAGTTAACCTCCGCAAGGTCCGCAAAGCCAATAAGTTCCTATGGTCCGTCCACACGTCGAATGGAATTGATGCCCCCTCAAGCAAATGTCGCCAGCTCATCAGCACCCACTGGATAGCATAGGCCTCCTTTTCCCAGATGGCCCATGCTCTCTCGGTGGGGGTGAATTTCCGTGACGTGTAAGCACATGGTAGCAGGCCCCCTTCTGGCTGTTCCTGCAACAGCACTGCCCCCACGGCCACGTCACTGGCATCCGCTTGGACCACAAATTTCCTCTGCACATCTGGATGTCATAATATGGGTTCCCTAGAGAACAACCATTTCAAATCCTCGAATGCTTTCTGACATCGTTTGTCCCAAGGTAACCTAGATGATGGTCTTACTTTCAACCCCTTTACACCCCCCTTCAATAGTTCAGTCAATGGAAGGGCGATCCCTGAGAAATGGGGGATAAAGCCTCGATAAAAATTTGCAAACCCCAGGAAACTTTGCAACTGGCGTTGTGTTTCCGGGGCCTGCCACTCCAACACCAACTGTACCTTAGCGGGGTCCATTTGGATATCGACCTCCGATATACAGTAACCTAAATAGTCCAAGCAGGTTGTATGAAATTCACACTTTGACAACTTAACAAATAATCCGGCATCTAGGAGCTGTTTCAACACCCGCCTCACCAATCTTACGTGTTCCTGTAGATCTCCTGAGTAAATTAGGATATCGTCCAGATAGACTAGGATGCCACGATATAAAAACTCATGGAGGACCCCGTTAATAAGCTGCATAAACACAGCTGGGGGGCCCTGGAGATCGAATGGCATAATGCGGTATGCGTAGCTTCCCAGAGGACAGTGAAACGTGGTTTTCCACTCGTCCTCCTCCCGTATCCTCACCCAATGATACGCCTCCCTGATGTCCAACTTTGTAAATACCCGCCCAGATGATGAGGTAGTCAGGAGGTCTTTGATCAATGGAAGAGGATACGGGTAATCCACGCACACCGCGTTCAATCCCCAAAAGTCCACAGAAAGCCGTAGGCCCCCATCTTTCTTTTCCCGGAATAGGATCGGGGCAGCCACTCGGGACCGACTCAGTCGGATGTAACCCCTCACAAGATTGTCGTCGATGTACCGTCTGAGCTCCACCATCTCAGCTGGGCTCATGGCATACATACGGGGTTTAGGAAATCGCGCTCCCTCCATTAATTCAATCGCGCAATCCGATACACTATGGGGGGGGGGAAACTTAGTCCCTTCTACTTCACTAAAGACCTGGGCCAGATCCCGATACTCCACTGGTACCCCCGGTGTATTTGGGTCTACCCCCTTAACGAGCACCTCCCTACCCTGCGGTTCTCGTCACTCTCCGTCTCCTCGAGGTCCCCATTCTTCACTCCCACATCCCTGCCTCAGTTCAATCCTACCCACTCTTCCTCTGTGACTCGTCCCAACTGGCCTCACCCCATCTTCTCATTCCGTAACCTCCAACACCAGCAACCCCCTTCCCACCATATCATCGGGGCCCTCAAATCTAACCACATCAGTCCCAGCACTAAATCCTCTGTCATCTTATCCACTACCAGGAATCTTATTTCCTCAACATGCTGCCCGATCACCATTTGTACCATCTCTGTCAGACTATTCACCGACCCGTTGCCCAACCTTCAGAGATTTGGTTGCTAACCCCAACCTCCCTACTAATCCCCGGCTCATCAGACATCGGGTACACCCCGTGTCTAATAATGCCTTCACTTGTTCCTCCTTCTGGGTATTTATGTTCCGCAATGCCACCGGGACCAAAAAAGGTGGGACCTCGGCACTTACCAAGTGTTCATCGTCCTCCTCACCCTCTTCTGGTGCTTCCTTCTAGACCATGGTACCTACAGGACTGCATGCTGCCTACTCCCTCCCGACCGGTCCGCACTCACAGGGAGGGTTTGGTGGGGGTCCCATCGGCTGCTATGTGC
>JANHFP010028782.1:0-16219 GCA_032468135.1 Calamaria suluensis
ATAAGACATCCCCTGATAATAAGCCCAATTGGGCTTTTGAGCGCATGGCAATAAGGCCAACCGCTTATTTCAGGGTTAAAAAAATATAAAACAGGGTCTTACTTTTGGGGAGACATGGTAATTAAGACTCGGATTAGAATTTTTAATCTTATTTGGAACATTTTAAATCTAGCAATGTATTTAGCCATACCCTGGATTTACTAGGGAAGTGAAAAATTATCAATGCTTCTAATTTAAAGTATGGATACAAACATAATTGAGAATCAATTTTATTAGATTACCAAAATTTAAGATGACTATATCTGGGCTGTTTAAAACCAGATAGCCACTTTCTTCTATTGCATTCCCTTCATATTCCTTCAATAGATAAATATTAACATAGCAGCTTTGTTCCTTGGAACCAGAAAATAGATAATTTTTATAATAGGATTCATGCTGTAAATGACTCCTGATCGCTTATTTCTTAAAAATATAGAAAAGAGGTAATCAAACGACGTGTTAACAAAAAACCTAATTACACAGCTAACTATGTGACTTTGGACAATCACTCTCTCTCCAGCCAATTTACTTCACCGGGTTGTTGGGAGAA
This sequence comes from Calamaria suluensis, assembly GCA_032468135.1. Lineage (NCBI taxonomy): Eukaryota > Metazoa > Chordata > Lepidosauria > Squamata > Calamariidae > Calamaria > Calamaria suluensis. Next base: position 590 of record JANHFP010028782.1, read on the forward strand.
AGAAAGGAATCCTATGTATGTCACATTGAGTTTATGAATAATAGGACATAAATCTAATAAATTATATTAATATAAAATTATATAATTATATTAAAACCTAACAATCAAATATTGCTGTTATCTTCATACAAAATTTTTATTACTGTATGCCTCCCAGTCACTGTGAGTCAGGCGGCCATATAAATTTAATAAATATTTTACTGTTTAGAAAAAACTAAGTGACTGGGAAGCGTACAGTAATAAAAATGGCTCAGAAAATCATAAAATAACTATATCTGCTATAGTAAACAGAGACAAACTCTTGTGTAAATCAAGTTAAGAGAATATGTCCAGCTGAAATAATTTATTACATATTACAGAAATTTTGATCATAGGATATCAGCAGGGATGTTCCATTCAAAATAAATTACCGTAATCCAGTCAATCAAAAAATAAGATTTAGCTTGCCATCTTTCAACAATCTACAGGCCCCTTTTCCAACTGACAAGTTTGAACAGTTCACAAAAGCTTGTGAATATTTAGTCTGAAAAGGTGATAGTGGGCTCCCTCTTGATTTTGAGTCTCTATAAACAGGGCTCTTCCACAGTGCCTGTGATCAGTAGGGACTTTTTCTAAAATAAAAAAAAACACCCACCAAATTGTGACCGAATAAATATATATATTTGGTACATTTTTAAAACAAACGTTCCTGGGCCAAGAAAGCTGCTTCTGCTATTGTAAGAAATGGCTGTCTTCACAGCATGGCCTCATGCTTCTCTCTTGGTAGCAAATAACTCTGAGAAGGGCTTCCCTTTGATCTCAGTTAGCAGGAACTGGTCTCAGCCACTTCAGAACCAGAAAAGCAGAACCGACTTTTTTTGTAGCAGCAAAGGAAAAAAAGTATTTTCATGAAAGCTAATTTAAACAACAAAACAGCCACCCCCTTTTCAACCTACAAGTCCACACCTATCACAGCTGAAGCAATCTATGCCAGGTCTCTTAATGCTCACACCCTTTATTATTTTTTTAAATAATCTAAGACAGCAACTATAGCTAATTATTCCTTCCTCCTCCTAAGTTTTTCCCCACAGCCACCCTGGGAGATGAGTTGGGCTGAGAGTCTCAAAGTCACCTAGCCGGCTTTCATAAGGGGGACTAGAACACAAGGGCTCCAGTTTCCTAAGCTCGCTAGAGACCATAGCTAAACTAGCCTTTAACATTTCACCAGGCATGTTGCAACAGGCAAGCAAGCCATTAGAAGAAAAACCAACCTCCATTCGCTGTAAAGTCCATGGAGATTCTCAGTCATCCAGCTCATGGTTGTCCCAAAGGCGCTTTTTCAAGAGGCAACTGGACTTTCTCGGTTTGTTTGTTTGTATCTTTGAAGACGTTTTAAAGCTTCTCATCCACGAAGCTTTGAAGGAGCCAAACGTCTTCAAAGAAGAACCAGAAAGTCCAGGTTTGTTTTTCTCTCCAGAAAAAAAAAGTCCAATTAGTTGCCTCTTGGAAAAAAAAAAAAGCACCTTTGGGAATCGCTGTAAAAAAAGGCACTTAACCCATGCTCAGATTCCTAAGTTTTAGATGCCAGGTAAGGAGCAGGTTTGACAGCTTAATTAAGGAAAAAAAAAGAGCCCCACTCATTAGGGGTCGAGAAAGACTTGCAAGGAGGAGAGGTTAAGTAGCCCGTTTCTCCACCATCCACGAGGGTCGAAGGTGCCTGCAGAAAGGACCAAATGTCAGGGACTTGCGCCAAGCTCCCCCACCTAAGAGGAAAGGGCGGAAACTCAACCTTCAAATCGTCACGCCGCCAACGTCAGGTAAACCCTTCTCAGCTCCGGCGCCTTCTCTTCCACCGCCCGGCTTTTTCCACTCTCCCGCTTACCGTCGGTTCTAACCGCCGCCTTTGCGACGCCCGGACGACGAGCCTTGCCACCGGGCGCGCACGCATGCACGCTTTTGGGGCCGCCCGGCTCCTCTCCTCCACGGCCGCGGAAGGAGGGCGAGAGGATAAGAGAGCCGCCGAAGAAGAGGGCGGGAGGGAGAAAATAAAATAAATAAAAAAATAAATAAAAAAAGGGGGCGGGGCGGGGCTTAAGAGCCGGCTTCGACCAGAGGCTCGGCGGCTCAGGCTCCGCCCCGTTCCTTTGTCGCGTCACCGGCGTTCCCCTCCGCCAATGGGATTCTCGCTGGCGGAAGCGCTGACTGGGCGCGAAGGGAAGCGCAAGGCAGAACCCGCGGAGGCCGGAGGGCGGGGGGAGGCGCGGAGGAGGAGGAGAGCGAATAATAAAAGGGCGGGGCAGAAGGGAGAAAACAAAAGGAGCGTTTGCCCTTTTCTTCGCCTCAGAACTGAGGAGGCGGCGGCGGCGGATGCCGGCCCCGTTTAGACTTCTCAAAGGCCGGAGGAGGTCGAAGGCGCTTGAAGCGTCCTGACATGACCTTCTCAGTTCCTTCCTTTTTTTTTTTTTGCTTTACAAAGATGCAATAAGTTTCACTGAGCACACTGGGGCTTCCTCCCTCCCAAGCAGGCATGTCCTGTATTTAGGTAGCTGGCCGCCTTCTTCCTTCGAGGCCAGTCCCTCACATTTTAACTTGTCTTAAATGAAAGCGTTAGATTTGCTTCCGCCTTATTGAACGCTTGCAAAGAGGCCTGCTAGTCCAAAGTGTCTTGGGCAGTGGGGCTTCAAAAGCATAATTATAAGTTGCTTCAGTGGGATGGCCGAGGGCTTTTGTTACTGCTTATTATTATTCAGAGCGTTTGGGTCTTCATGAATAAAGGAGTCACTGTTAATAAAGTAATGATGTCTAAGATACAGGAAGACAGCTTGGTAATACAGGTAGTCCTCATTTAGCGACCACCTTGGACTGTGGTGATGGGCTGTCTGCTAAAAGGAAATGGGGAAGCCTGAATTTGTGGATTCTGGCAAGAACAAAGTGTATAAAATAACTACACACAAGGACAATTCCCTCCCCTCCCCCCATGCCATCACTCTGCTAAACAACTATTTCCCACAACATTGTCAAACTATCCAGAAAGGCAATATTATCATTATTCTCATCTTCCATCCTGTTATCTTCATACCACTATATCACCCATCCCCTTATGTTCATAACACTATAACTTTGTTGTGTGTATCTTATGGTTTATATTGTTTACTTAGTATCATAGTATGGTTTATGTTGATTGCTTATTTAGTATCCATGCCTGTCACTAAGTGTCGCATCTAACATTTTACGATGAATGTATTTTTGCAATGATTACAGTAATGATTATCAGTATTGTTGTAGGTACACAGAGTTTATGCACCGGAGACAAATTCCTTGTGTGTCTAATCACACCTGGCCAATAAAGAACTATTCTACTCTATTCTACTCTATTCTACTCTTCACAGAGAATATGCACATGTAACATTTGTATCCATTCTAAGTGGTTAGAGAACTGATAACAGTATCAAAGAGTTAGACATGCTGTTAGAGGTTAGTTAGAAGTTAGAAATAGGGATAGCCTGGAGCAAATAGAATGTGTATTAGATAATTTGTGGAGCATTCATTAGTCAAGGTTTAGGAATAGGGACAGCTAGAGGCCAATAGGGCAATTATTAGATCATTACTAAAATGTTTATTATGATGATTTATCCCGCCTTTTGCTTTAGTACAATTGTATAAAGATTTCTTAATCCTTTGTCCTGGCATCTTGCTGGCTGGGATCCCTTTTGCTGAAGCGCTTCAATAAAATGAAACAAAACTATGCACTTCGTGTCTGGTGTTCTTCATTGGCTTCAGCACCAAGCTCAAATTGGGAATAACAGTAGTAACTGAAACCCATCATATTTATAATATTTATAGGTATGTAATGGAAAGCTGAAGTAAGATCTTAAGCACAGTTATGATTTCATTTAGTGATTGCTTTGCTTAATGACAAAAGTGCTGATCTCAGTTGTCACTGGAGGGACTCCCTATGTAATAATGATCCTCCAGGCCCTGCATTAAATTACAAATAAGTTTCCAAGACCAAGATACAACCTTAACCCTTACAGATTCTTCACCATATGAAATCTGCCCTGAGATGCACACAGAGATCCCCTAAAAGAATTTAGGGATCAAAGACAATGCTTTTTTATGATGTCCTCCATAGATTGCCCTCAATGTTTCCTCTGTACTGGCTTTCTAAAGAGCAGTGAAGATGGCTTATTTATTTTATTTATTAGAAGTATACCCTACCTATTTCCATTTTATACAACTCAAGCTGGGGGTGTCCTTAAAGACCCCACTTTTATCTTAAGATTTTGATGATAACTTGGTTGTATTTTTTATTGTTATGTTGCATGATTGGCTTAATGTTAACTCAGCCTTCCATCCTTCCGAGGTCAGTAAAATGAGGGCCCAGATTGTTGGGGGCAATATGCTGACTCTGTAAACTGCTTAGTGAGTGCTGTAAAAGCACTGTGAAGCGGTATATAAGTCTAAGTGCTATTCCAATTTATGTGGTTTGTGATTTTAATCTTACTTAACTGCCCAGTCTATGGAGGTGGGATATATGTAATAAATTTAATTAATAAATGAACACCTCAAAAGTGGAATTTATTTATTTATTTATTAAATGTACTTGCTGCCTATCTTGCCATGGGGCTACTCTAGGCAGCTTATAATAATAAAAAAGAAGAAAAATTAAAAGGTTTATAAACAGAACAGAAGTAAAATAATAAACCTGTAACATAAACAATGACAGAGGAACACAATAAGGATAAACACATCAGTATAATAATAAAAAAGATTGCTAGGTGGAGGACAGAGAGGAAGGGTCTGATATCAATCCAGCAGAATTTAGGGTTTTGGCTGTGTCCTAAAGTTGGATATAGTTATCCAACTGTCTAAAATTTACTTTTGAATAAATATGCACAAGTTCAGTTTGTTTTTTAAAAAAGCATTAAAAAAACCTCTGCCTTTTATTCGAAGCAGTGCAACAAATGAGAGGGGGAGGCTGAATTGCTATCCTATTGGTAACCTAGCAGGGTGCCATCTTTTCCTTCCTGTTACTGTTCCTCCCATCAAAAAAGAAAACAGGTGGTGAGGGGGCCACTGCTGCTTCTTTTCAAGCATTCAAAGGCTGACATTCAACTTACAAATCATACTTTCTCTAGGATGAGCTGTCTGTACCTTAATAGAAATATTTTCCAGACTCTGCTGTAAAAGAAGCAGGTATCTTTAATTTACTCTTGTCTACTAATTACAGATGAATGGTCTAAAAGGCTTTAGTGTACAAGTTTGCAATTTAAAAATAGTTTTCTTTGTCTCCTAGAGTCATACTAACTTATAGAGAAGTTTCTTAACTTACATTGTCTCCTTTTTTTTAAAAAAAGAAACTGACAGATGATGTAACAAAAACAATTAAGTCTCTCTTTGTATGATGCAATTAGTTATGCTTAACTTCACCGTTGTTTAAAGAATTGACCCAACTTTCTCGGCTTACATAAAATGCTGAACCATAAACAATACCCACATAGCGCTTTTCTCAAATACTAGATTCAAATGTGTTTGGCTGGTTTCAATATATCGTGCGAACATAATTAAATTAGTTGTACTGAATTGTGTTCTGGGAAATCTCCACAATAAAATCACCAAGAGGCGGGCTTGACCAAATGGATAACATTGTCATCATCAAGGAATCACAAAATTGTTTGCTGCTTCTACTTATTTATCTAAATAAAACAATCTGGTGCCTCTCTAAAAGAACCCTTGGATGATATGCATCTATTTGGTGCATATATAATACAACCTAAAGCAACCTTAGATATACATACAACCTGTGATGATTCAGATAATAATTGCTACTGTCTTCTGCCTGCATGCCAACTTTGTTTCTATATCTATTAAAGACCTAACAACAACTCAATACTGGGGGAGGGATCTATTTTTCAATGTTGCACATGACAATTAGCATTTTGAATATATAGAATGGAACAAGCTAGCCACACAGTACAAATCTTATATCAACAATGGCAGTATCCAAGAAACTGGAGATACTTCAATGTTCCATACATTCTGACCAGTGGTGGAATTACTTTTTTTTTTACTATCAGTTCTGTGGGCATGGCTTGGTGAGCATGGTGTGGCTTGGTGGGCATGTCTTGGTGGGCATGTCTTGGTCGGTGTGGCAGGGGAAGGATACTGCAAAATTCTCATTCCCTCCCCACTCCTAGGGGAAGGATATTATAAAATCTCCATTTCCGCCTAACTCTGGGGCCAGCCAGAAGTAATATTTGCCAGTTTTCCAAGCTACTCAGAATTTCTCTAGAACCTGTGAGAACCTGCTGAATTTCACCCCTGATTCTGATAGTGTTTGCACAATTCATGTTAAATTAATAATTAAATCTAATTTTCTGTGTTTGTATCAAGAGATGGAGGTTTTACAGAAGTGAAATGCAGGCTTGATAATCATATAAAGATCAAATGAAAGCTTTCTAAAATTAATGTATGAAATGTTTTAATATGAACAGTTTTAGTTCAGGTGACTCAAGGATTCCCATGTTGGAATGTGGCATGGAGCAATTTTTATTAAGCATGAAATAAAGATAAAGCTTAACACAGTAAAATATGCAGTATAACAACTACACATTGATATATTAGTTATCAGTGAATTGAGGTGAACTGGAATTAAACATAGTCAGATGATCATACCGTTTGCTACTGTGCATATTTGGGTGCAATACAATAATATCAATTGGACTTTATGGACAATTCTTTAACAACAATTATCCAAGTTTATGCTGCAACCACTGATGCAGAATAAGATAGGGTGGGTGACTTTGATAACAAGTTCAATTTGAAATCTAACATACAAACAAGATGTGCTGTTTATGACTGTAACCTGGAACACTGCAGAATTTAAATAATCTGGAATATGTACTTGAACTGTATAGTCTAGTCTAGGGTAGGCAGAAGAATTCTGGGAGTTGCCAAATTTGGAGACTCATAGCCTAAGAAACCAAAATGCAGCAGGACAATAGAAAGAATCAGCAGAAAATTCCTGGCAGACAATAAATTAAAACGAGACCAGGCTTTTAGCCTACCATGAATTTATAATTTCTAGATTCCTACATTGTTGAGCTTTCATTGGGGCTTCAACAGTTAGTGTACAGTAAAAAGTTAGCTTCATGTTGTAGTTCATGTTGTCTTGATTAATTTGTTTTGAGAAAACGGCATTACTAATTAATTATATTAAAAGTTCAGATACTGAATATCTTGGGTTCTGATTATCTTAGTAAATAATATTAAGAAAATGTTTCATGGCTTTAGGCTAATGTTTTAAATATTCTTATATAACAATAAGCTCCATTGTAACTCTTGTATCTGAACAAATATAAACAAAGTTTGGCTTACAAATGTTGTTTAATGGGAAAAGATCACAGTAAACATTTCTGGGACAAAGGAGTAATGACTGTTCTTTATTTTAACAAATACAGTAAAAACTAGCAGTCTTTAGTGAATAAGTCACAATAAATAAGCAGTCTTGCTTAAGAGTATTGCTAGAATAAAAAGGAAATTATTTTCAAAAATAACATTCATATTAACAAAAGTCTCCTATCAAGGTAGAAAATATTGATTACTAAACTAATTGATAGTGTTGATGCTTTAAAAAGTATATTAATATATCACATATTATTTCTTACTTACAAAATAGTGTGTGTTTGTTTACAAGCCATCACAGTATGGTATTGTCTGTGCCATGAAATATTGCAGAATAAATATATTTTCACCAAAAACAACAACACAAAGTTTTAGTATCATGAATATACACCATAAAGAAGACAAATTTGTTTTCCTCTAAAGTCTCAAGCTTTAAAGATACAGTAGGTAGTTAATGGAATATTGCCCTCTACTGACCAATTTGAAAATTGAAATACACAATAGTGATTCTAAAGATCAGTAAAACGTTTATCTGAGGCTTAACTGAAATAATCAATATAATTGAAAATACTCTCCCCAGATTTTCTGATAGTAATGTTTTCTACTCCTCTATCCAAAATTCTTCTTTAGAGATTCCATGAATTACAGTTGAATGGAAAATATATTGTTTTTCTACATTAACATTTCACACATTATTGTGCAGATTGCTCTTCCACATTACCCTGCATTTTGTACAAAGCAGCAATTTTCACTATTGAAACTAAAACATATTAATCTTTCAGACAACTCTTGTTCATTTTAATCTAAAATAATTGTATTTCCATCTCACAGAAATTCCATCATAACTATTACCTGTTGCATTATATCCAGCAACTGGTCCAACTGCATGGTCTTATTTTTTTATTAGCATTTTTAAATTTTCACCTTTATTAGTTTATAAGTAAGCAACAACTCGCTTCAGCAGAAGATGCTATACATTAGAAGTGAAAATTCTGGCTGAGGAACAGAGCTTCTAAACTTGATGAAGTTACTTAGTTTGGTAATAAAATGTTTGCAATAAAACAATCAAGCTCAGAGAACAAGAAGGACCCCTCACTTCAACTCTGAGCTACAAATATTCTCGTCCATTAGCTTCTAAATCTGCCATTCAGGTGCCTCAGCTGCAGGCTTGACCTCAGGGTGTGGGATGGACGGGAATGTGCATCCATATTGCATGGAAGCAAATGCTAGGTGGAGATGGTGGATGTGCCCATAATGAGCATCTTTTACAAATAACAATTATGCCATCCTCTTTCAGTCTGGTTACCAAAATACTCTGAAATAATTCATATCTGGTCCAACATAGATGTAATTTTCCAGGACAATCTATAAGTTTGAAAAAGTCAGAAGTTGACATCACTTTTTCTGCTTTGTGTGCAGGTGTGCATATCAGATCGCAGCTTTACTTAAACAATTTACGAACTTAGTTCTCCTCTGCTAAGATAAGGTATCATTATGTGAAGAAAATTGCAACAGATTGCATTACCCGCTGCTTAATCTACACTGTTTAGATTGATAGGTTTGCTGGAGTATGCCTACCGGTGCGACATTACATGTTGCATTTTCCCCACTACCCCCCCCCCCAAAAAAAAAAGGACAAAGGAGGCTACACATGGGGAAAATACTTTGTAAAAGTATTTTGCAAAATACTTTGCAAAAGTATTTTGCAACGGCCAGCCGGAGTCTCTCTTGCTAGCTTTTGGCGTGCCCGACAAGCATGCAAATTTGCTATTTACAAAATAATAAAAAGGGGGGAGGGAAGCCTGTCCGGTCCTTGTTTTTGAAATGGTCTGGTGATCTCTGAAAAATAGATCCAGAACGATGGACTGCGATCGCGTCTTTGATCTACTTTGATAAAAAGGACTGAAAGCAATCCAGCCCAGCGATTAGCCCTTCTCCAATTTGTTTTCACCGCCTCTTCGGGAAGGATAACGCCATATCCGGGGGAAAGGGGGGGAAAGCAAGTGTGAGGTAAGGACGCCGCGTGGTGGATTTGGACGCAGAAAGAGCCAAAACTTTTAAAGAGGTCGTTTCTTCGACATCGAGGGGACGTTGAAGCGGGTCCCCCGGGGGGGCTTTTGCTCTTTACTTTCTGCGGTTATAAAATTGTCCTGAGTCTCTTGCCGAGCGAAGAAGCAAGAAAACGAGAGGAAAAATGGCCTCCTTGGGAAGTGGATTTTTTTTTTAATTAAAAAATAAATAAATCTGTAGGAGGACGGGAAAAAGAAGAAAGTGGGAAAGGATTTGGAAAAATTAGCAATAGATACGAAAAGCGCCCTTTGGTTAGAAGGCAGGGTGGGTTTGATCCAGGGGGTTCTTGTAAGATTGGTAATAAATGTTTTGAGAGTGCGTGGAGTGAATTTTACTCCTTTCTGCATGGCTACAGCAGTTTCCTTACAGATACGATTAAAAAAAACAACCACAGAAGGGTTTGCGGAGTAGTGAAAATATTAAGTCTTTTAAAGAGACAGATGAGCAAAATAAACCGAGGCAAGTGTCTAGCCCTGGCACTAAAAGCAGTGATATAAATGAGCATACATGCAAACAGGTATTCTGAAATCATGACTTTGAAATTACTGTGTGTGTTCGGTAACCCCTGAGCTCGGTGTAGAGTATGTATACTACACTGGGAAAATAGCAATAACGCTTATATACGGCTTCACAGTGCTTCACAGCCCCTCTCTAAGCGGTTTACAGAGTCAGCATTTTGCCCCCAACAATCTCGATTCTCATTTTACCCACCCCGGAAGAATGGAAGGCTGAGTCAACCTTGAGCCTGTACTATAACAGATCCCTTTTCTTCTTCTTTTCTTCAAAATCAAGGTCTGACTGAAGTATTCCTGAATTAATCAGGATATCCCTCTGTTTAAGGGATCTATTGATTTTTCCCTTAGCACCAAACACTTCACTGATCAGAATATTATGTCCCTCTCCCTCTCTGTTCTGTTTCTTGGATAACAAGACCTGGTGGAAAGGGAGAAAGATAAGGAGCAGCATTCACTTTTGGAACAAACAAGTGAAATAAATGGAATTGCATAACTTTATAATAGGTTGTAAAAGGCTGCTTGTATCTTAGATTTCACAATGTATTGTGGGGTTCTAATCCTTGGGTTCCCTAGCATTAATATATATTCATAAACCTGTCATTCTGCCATAGCTTTTTTCTTATAAGTAGGGCTCTGAGTTTTCCGACATCCATCCACCCTCCCCAAATTCTCACTCCTGATTCCTCCCTGCAAAATAATAACTGGAAGGGCATGTCTTGCGTTATGGTTTGTGTTCCAGTTCTAGCACCCAATCACCACAGAGTGACTTTATCTCAGATGTGAAATCCAGCAGGTTCTGACAGGTTCCGGAGATCCTGTAGTGCAAATTTTGAGCAGTTCGGAGAACGGGTAGCAGACATTTTTGAGTAGTTTGGAGAACCGGCAAATACCACCTCTGGCTGGCCCCAGAGTGGGGTGGGAATGGGGCTTTTGCAGTATCCTTCCCCTGGAGTGGTGTGGGAATGGGGATTTTGCAGTATCCTTCCCCTGCCATACCCACCAAGCAATTTCCACAGAACCAGTAATAAAAAAAATTGGATTTCACCACTGCTTTATTTATATTTCATTTCCTTTTTGTTGTAAATATACGGTAGTTACTGAGCTCAGCATAGTTTTATGTCTTGTCACAATTTCAAAGCATTTTTCCCAGGTTCATTCTTATACAATTCCTGCCCAATTAGATTTGCAACAAAAATAAGCATTACAGGATATAAGGGTCAGTAGAGTTCCTGGCCTTTGAAAGAAAGCAGGCTACCTTCTACATTTAGAATAAAAATAACTTCAAGAAGCTGCTTGTAAATATGCTAAAACTGTCCCTACTATTAACAGGACATGCTATATTTGGAAGGGGTGGGATTAAGGCTGGATATGTAGTCAGGACAATCATAAAATAAACTGAATGCAGTGAAAATGAGTTACTTAGGAAATACATGTGATAACACAAGAAAATATATGGTGATAAAAGAGTGAGTGATGAATGAATGTAGATTGAATAGTGGGTTAACCAATGTTAAACAAAAGTGTTAAGGTTTGGCCGCATGAAAAACCCCAGTATAAAAAGTAAAAGAAATACATACATAGGTTGAGAGAAAGTGGAAAACTGAGAAAGTTATAGTAGGTTATAGTTATAGTATAGAAAGTGAAAAATCCTGGAAAAAAAAGAGAGATGGGACCTTACATTTGTGAATTTGTGAAAAAATATGGTTTGCGCAGAATTGAAACATAAAATAAATGAAGTTGGTGTAAGCTAAATGTATATATTGTTTCCTTTTCTTATATTAAAGTGTGCTGGACATAATATTGATTGCTTTTTGCACCTTGTGTAAAGTTGCTTATCTTAAAAGAGAATAACACCATGAGTGTTAATAACACTATCATAAGATAGACATCAGCACTCACTTTAGTTTTTATGAAAACCCATATTTTCAGTATTTAGATCCAATCCAATACTTTCTTAAAGCTCTTTTTTCTACAAATCTTTGTTCTGAGGAAATTAAGCTATAGGTTATTTCAGACTTGATTTGCTACTCTTCCCCTACCCCTTTAATTTAATTCAGTCCTGAATTGCAGAGATTTGTTTTGTAGAAGTGACATAATTATTTCCAAATAAATAGTGATCAGTTGTTTTTCTTAAAATGATGCCTTGTTCAGTATCAGCTCCCATGAACTCATTAGAAATGTTGGGGTATGTGTCAAAAAAGTCAAGAGGCAACTCCAATTGAGCAACTGAAGTCATGCCCCTTTTGCTTATGTATTTATGTATTGTGTTCTCATGTGCATATCCAAAGGGGCAGGTTTGACTATATGATTGTGGGTGCCATGATGATTTCTTTAACTCCTTGGTTGCTGTTCCACCTACAAAGACCTGTGACACAGTGGACTAAGGTTTTTGTCTGCAGAATTGCCTATCAGGAGCCTAAAATATGTTCAACTCCTTGATTGTTCTAATTGTCCCTTTCAGCTCTCTTCTCTCTCTTTTGCAGAGCAAAAAGGGAATTTGAATCCACTATCAGAACTCAATAATTCAGATCTTATCAAATTTATACCTGGATCAGAAAACGTAATGCAATGTGCTCTATTCCCTTTTAAGAAATTATGACTATCAAATGAATGGAGCCGGTCTATAATTTGTGATAAACTTTCTAGTAAATTTTGATTCTTTTGCTTTTTTCTAAATATATTTGCTATTTTTTGTAGTTGCGTTCTAATCCAACAAGTGCATTAAATAGATTTATCCCTTCTGATTTCCTCATGTTTCTTGATTTTTATTTCCCATTTATTATCTGTTGGTTGATAACCAAAATGTATTACATAAATTTATCTGTGTATGTTTATTTTAAAAATATAGTAGTGCAAATTTTGCCTGTTAATTGCCTCTGTTGTGTCTCTGTGTTATTTTACATTCTTAAAACTTACTGTTACACAGGAATGTTCTTCGCTCATCAGTACTTCAAGTGTCTTGGTATTAGAACATCTCTACGGAAGATTAATTGTCCTTTGAGATGCTCCAGGTTTTCAGCTTGCTCAGTATGTATTCAGTCTCTTCATAGATTTCATAATTGCACACACTTTTTGTTACATTTACTACATAACTTAAATGTCTTCAAAAATCTTTCCTTAGAAATACTGCCGATATAAAAAACATAATAAGTTCAGTTTCTTATCTCATTTGTAGGCTGTACTGTACTGTAGTATGTAAAAAAACTATGGGAAAACTGGACTGAAATGGAAAAATAAATTTGGTCTTTCTGATCTTTTAAGTAGGAACAGAAGGCAGCTTCTTTTAGATGGTTAGAATCAACAACCAAAAAAGGAGGACAAAGTAAGGGAGGACAAAGCATTTGATTGAGCATAGCAAAGAAACTTTTCCAGCATTTTTCCTTAATGTCTCTGAGGCTCTATTTAGATGTGCACTTGAGGTTCTGTCAGGTCTCTCTTTAAATGCAAAACAGTATTTATTAGGCTAGTGATTGACATTGCTGGCTATTCATACAATGCCCTTCTCAACACTCCATGAGCAATCCAAGAAGGTACAGCTGGCATAGATATTCTGTGTGGACGTGTCTGATGCAATTACTTTGAAACCTTTAAAACAAATCAAATTGGCCTTTGGGTGTCTTGTTGTCACTTTTATGTCGGAATCTTAAGACTGCTCTGTCTTCTAGCCTCCATGTAATTCTCTTAACATATCATTCTCTACATTTGGCATTTTGGTTAACATAGTTTTAATAATGTGTTGAGGAACTATTAGAATGATTATTAGTATCCTGGTATTATAATAAATGGTTTTGATGCTTTTGCTTGGTTTGTACATGTTTTATAATAATTTATCGATCCCAAAATTCTTAATAATATTTGAAAGATTGAGAGAGAAAGAGGTAGAATAGCAGGTATTTTTTTTTCACATATGCTCTCCTTTATTCAGAATTTCTTGGTTCATTTGTGTTGTATGACCAGAGGAGTTCGGTACTTAGATCGACCATAAACCAAGCAAAGAAATTTAGCAGAGTTATATTGTATAATGTTGTTGTACATAGATATCGGTAGATGCATGATACCCATTGTGTTATTCCATTTTGAAGCAATAAGTAGTAAGGCAAAAATATTTTTAAAAAATACCATATTTAAAGAAATGTTATAAATGCTAGCATAAAAAAAAAGTACAAACGCATGCTGTGAGATGCTAAAAATACATTAAAATGTAGGCATATGTTTAATAACCCATAATATATTTTTAGATAGTTTAAAGAGGTCTATAGCGATGTTAAAAAAGTATAGTGGTTGACAATGTAAATAAATATAAATACAATTTTATGCAGATTATGACAATGCAGTGTTGGCCACATATCTGACTGTTTTTCATATCTGACTGTTTTTATTAGATGGTATGATGAAATGAAGCATGTTAATCTAAAATTAATATTTAATAATGGTAGTAGTGTTTGACAGGAGAAGTGAACAGTTACAAACTATATATAAAAGGTGACAAATTAGAACAAATGCATGGCACATCTTGGTAGAATTTGTATTGAGGATGGAGAAATGGATGGAGGCTGTGGTCTCTTGTAATGAATAAATCAGGGGTGAAATCCAGCAGTTTCTGACAGGTTCTAGAGAACAGGTAGCTGAAATTTTGAGCAGTTCGGAGAATGAGTAACGTAAATTTTGAGTAGTTCAGGGAACTGGCAAATTCCACCTCTGAGTGGTCCCAGGGTGAGATGGGAATGGAGATTTTGCAATATCCCTCCCCTGTAGTTGTGTGGGAATGGAGATTTCTCCCTTGGGCTGCTTTGAGAGTCCAAAAGCAGTGGGCTATAACTTAGTCCTATTGGCCAGAGACTGGGTTAAAATTAACATAATGGCTCCTCCTCTTCCTGCTGCCTCCTCAGGAGTCCAGTTCATTAACTCAGTCCCGGCCAATAGAGACTTTTTTAGTGAGCTCCTCTAAACTTTTTGGACTTTCAAAGCTAAAATCGCTAAAATTCTACTTAAATGATCACAAGCCCCAAGGCTTCACTCGTTTCAATTGGAATTTCCTTTCCCGGACTTTGCGGCTGCCGCGGCAGCGAAAGCAAATTATATCAGCTGTTTGGCGCTCTTTGAGCTTCGCGCCAGGTTTCAAGGCACAGTAAGTCATCGCGGCAAGGCCGTTTTTGTCCGGCCTCGCGTTTTCGCCGATTGGAGGCCCCTGTGAATTTCGGAGGGGATTTAGAGCTGTTTTCGTCAGACTCGTTCCCCTCCGCTTCCTTAGAGCTGCACAGGCACGGTTTTTGGGCGGTTGGAATATTCGCGCCATTTTGAGGCTCGCTGGCCTTGCCTTCGCCTTCCCTGCCGATCGCCATTTTGAATTGCTATTTGGGCCTACAACTGCTGCTGCTACTATATAAATCAGACTTCCTTTGATTACTAGTAGCACCTATTAATTACTCTGATTATTATGGAGCAAAGAAGAAGCAGATCTCCTTCACCTGCCAGTCAGCGCCCCGCTGCCTCCCAGCCTTCTTCTAAAAGCAAGGCTAAGGCCAAAGCAGTTTCCACAAGGACAAAATCGGGGCATCAGCCTGTCTCCATTGATAAGGATGCATTAAGGAGAGATAAAGCCTTAGAAAAGCAGTTTGCAAAGGCCCAGAGGCTTGCCACAGCAGAGATCAGTCCATCTAGC
>JANHFP010031341.1:0-16112 GCA_032468135.1 Calamaria suluensis
AGTCACAGGACACCCAAGCCACGCCCACAGAACCGATGGGTGGGGGGCACTGAGGATAAGTTTGTAGCACCAAGGGGGCGGTGGACTGAAAAAGCTTGGGAACCACTGCAGTAGCCCCTATAATCTAGAGCATTCTTCCTTTGGTGCTCAGGATGGCCCAAATCCTGTTAGCCTCTCATAAGGCTTTAAAAACTTGGCTATATGCTAATAGGTCCTCTTACTTGGTTACACTATTGATGTTTATGTAATTATATGTAACTATATGTATATACATTTTGTGTCTTTCTGGGTTCAATTATTTTGTGCCCAGAGTAAATTGGATTGAGATGGACAGCTACAGAAATTAAATATTTTTTTAAAAAAATATCTGCCTCTGGGTTATGAAGTAAATCATTCCATATTAGGTTAGGTTTATCCTATAAATCTACCCAGTAGGGTAGAAATTCTCAATCAGTAGGGATAGCAGAGCTAATTTATTAGTTTGAAGTAAACAACATAATATGCACTATCAGCTAAAGAGCAGCAGGTTATTAGACTATATTATATTTGGAGTCTAGAATTACTTAATTGTTCAATTAGTAACAGAACAATTGCCTCATCAATCAACATGCACTAAAATGATAGCCAAATATATAAGGATTTGCTTCAGCATTAGCTCATACTCTTGTGCAAGCCATAACCGCCAGCTAATCTTCTTTTTATAAGGTGTGCAGAGTGTTTGTCAACCTCTGCAACCTTAAGATGGTTGGACTTCAATTCCCAGAAGCCCCCAGCTAGCTTTGCTTCCTGGTAATTAAAGTAATTTCTACCCTAGAAGTGAGTAATTTCTGTCCTAGTGGGGGAAGTTCATATGACAAACTCCAGGTTTGCTGGCTGGGGAATTCTGGGAGATGAAGTCCAATCATCTCAAGGTTGCTAAGATTGAGAAACACTATTAAAGTATTTCCCAGGAGAGTTGATCTGCTTTTAACATGCAATTCTATACATACCTACTCCGAGACAAGCCTCTTTTAGTCACTTGAACCACCTTTGCATGCTCTTGTTATTTCATTCTCGTAATCACTAGCTGACCTGGTCGTCTCCCATACGCTCATAAACCCATCAAAACCAATTAGATTCTTCATCCTGTAACTTTGCCGCCTAATACCTTGCACTCAGTTACCAGTTCAAGAATTAGACATTCTTCGCATCGTTCTGTTCCAGGAACACAAAAATACTTACAAAGAGGGACGTTTCCCTTCACTAAATCCACCCGACCCCACACCCCAGACTTTTTATAGCGGGGTATCGGAGGCTTAAGGGAGTGTTGTTGTTATTATTGTGTTTAACATGCACGCATTTTTCCAAAATGCAGGATTGCTTTCTTAAGAGAAAAGCCGGAAATCGCTTGGGATTTCAATCCGCGATGAAGATCGCTGGAGCCCGAGTGGCAGCTTTAATTTAAGCAAACCAGGCAGCGAAGCCAACCCTCACCGCTTTGATTTATAGTCCTGCGGGAAGCGTTTGTTAAGCACTGGGGCTTGTCCTGCCACTGGTGAGATCACTTCCGTCGGGTTTAAGCGCGAAAAAAAAGGTCATTCTGGTTAGCAGCCGAAAAAAAGAAGCTGTTGCTGCTTGGGTGAATAAGGAATTGGTGAGGAATTCTTTACCTGGTTTTGTGCACAGTAGCAAATTAGCCTCTGGTCCTGGACTGCAATGATGTCCCTACATGAACTTGGCAATGTGCTCTCTCTTTAATGCATGGCACTTAGCTCCTGGAATTGCTACTTTGGAAAAACAAGATTAAAGATCGTTTGGATTTTTCTGGCTGTTGTCTTATATCTAGGACAGAGACTCATTGTATGTAGGGCAAAACTAGGCTAAAATGGAGTTGGGTAGCTTGGGTTTCAGCATGTGTAAGTTCAGCCGCTGGCTTAACTTTATGTTAAGCTTTATTTGGGCACAAGTCCTCGGTGTGTTTAAAGTGGATTTATTACACTGTATAAATTTGGTGGGGATTTGATTTCTTGGATGGCCTCCTTACTGTAAAAAAAACCGACGAAAAACTCTAAAATGTTATTTAGTCAGTTAAAAACAAATAATCTCACATATTGTACCTCTCTGATATTGGCTGCAGGTTTAGTCTATAGTTGTTAAAGGGAGTTGGAGGAATTATTCCATTTGAAGATTGAGTTACTAGGTCAATGGGAAAGGTATGACTGAAATATACTGTAGTTTAATAGTTGAAAAAATATTTCTCAGTCTAAAATTAATCTGACTTTCTTAACAAGGCCACTGCGTTCTGAGTAGAGGTTGAGACAGAGCTGAATTGCTGCCGACTTTTTTGACTTACGGTTGAGCCCAATATTTCTACTGCTAAGCAACGTTTACCCCATTTTATGACCTTTCCTGCCACAGTTGTTAAGTGAATTTTTAAGTTAGTAACATGGTTGTTGGAGGTTGGCTGGGAAGGTTGCAAAATGTGATCATGTGACTCAGATGCTGCAGCTGTCCTAATTGTGCAAAAGTTGCCAAGCAATCAAATCTCATGCAATTAATTGTGAGAATGCTGCAATGGCTATGAGTGTGAAGGACTGATCATAAGTCACTTTTTCAGTGCCTTCATAATTGAATGGTTGTGAAGTGAGGACTACCTATATTGATTAAAATGTTCAGGTAGAGAAACCAGGAGTATCTACTTCTTACTTATCTATGAAAACTGGGTAAGTGAGTTTGGTGTGCCATTCTCTATCAGCCCAATCCACCTCACAGGGTGGTTTGGGGGAATAGAACATATTTGGGGAAACATCAGTATAATACAATAAGACTTGAGTAGATATTTGAACACACTGCACCCCAGAAAATAACTACCATGTGTATTATTTTGTATATGGCAGGGTGTCAAACTTGCCATATCACATTGCCATCACATGATATTTTGTGACATTTCCCCCCTTCATGGGCGTGGCCTGCACATGATACATCCAGTCTGCAGGCCGCCACCCTGGTGTATGCCTCTCTTGTGGAAACATCTTAATATTTTAAATAAAGCCAACTTGTTACGGAAATGAAAGGAAACTACTTCAATGATCCATTCTAATAAATTGATATTCTACAGCAGGACAACTTTAAAATGCATTGTCTTTAACTTGGAAATTCCCAGAATTTCTGACTGGGAATGCTGATTGGGGAATTGTGGTTGCCGAGTTTGGGAACCCCTGTTCTACAATCATAGACACTATCATATTAATAATGGCAATATCAAGATACACTGAAAAAGCAAAGTAGAATAACTAAAAACAGTCTCTAGCACACTTTTAAATTACCAATAATGAAAGGAAAATCTGAAACCAATTTCAAGATTGAAATCTTTGTTAAATTTAATAAAAGCTGCTTCCTATTTTTTGTATGTTTTTAGAACCTTATATTCACCTATCAATTTCTTTTCAATCTCTTTTGGTGGAATTTTTGAGCTTACATTATTTTATTATTATAATAAGAGTGGTGGATGGCATTGTTTTCTATTCTCTATGGTCTCCAACATTTTGGATTCTCTTCTTTTTTTTAGTATAGACTCTTTTTATTCAGCTTGAATGAGAGGTTGAAAAATGACCATGCCTGGGCTGTGTCTGCTCTTCCATGTTGTGTTCAGATTTACAACATACTGCCCCCCCAGAACCCGTAGGCTGCGACCCCCTGCTACCGCAGGGGTGGTAAATGAAAATGGGGTAAAAAACACACTTGGGCCCTCAGAACCCCCTGTACTCACCCCCTGGGTGGCCCCAGCCCCAGGCGGTGGTGGGTCCACCGCCTGAAAAGTAGTTTCCCCTGGGAAGGGTCCGAACTCCCTCTTCAGTCCATCCCAAGTTGATCGCCGATGTCCAATATCCACGGGCTGACCTGCTACCCCACTCGGTCCTACCGTTGCACCAGGCGGGCCGGTCCACACCCCAAGGGGGGGGGTGCGAAGGTGAGGGACGTTTGGTAGGACGTCCCTGGCAATGCCAGCGTGTTCCCATGCCACCAGGTGCCAGACCCCGAGCGACGCGGCGCCGTCATCTTCGCCTCCATCTCGCTGGTTTGTGGGCTCCTAGCGCGTCGTTGCCCCTGCGCCGTCTTCTTCTGGCACTTCTGGCTGCCGCCCAACACCACTTGCGGCTTGTCTCCAAGACCCTGGGAGCGGGTAACAGGCCGGTCCACGGTTGCCGCCTTCTGATCCGATCCGGACAACACTAGGTATCCTTATTGCCACATAATGGGGTGAGTTTCTATTACTCATTCCAGCTTCTGCCAACGTAGCAGTTCGAATGCAAGTAGAAAAATAGGGACCACCTTTGGTGGGAAGGTAACAGCGTTCCATGCACCTTTAGCATTTAGTCATGCTGGCCACATGACCACAGAGACTTCTTTGGACAGCACTGGCTCGTTGGCTTTGAAACGGAGATGAGCACCACCCCCTAGAGTCAGGAACGACTAGCACATATCTGCTACCTTTACCTTTACATACATACACGCACACATAACATTTTATTTGTAATTTTCTTTGACGGCCATTTAACAATTTTTGTGGACAATGTATTGATTAGGTCAATATAGTTTTTACACAATGCTAAAATTAAATACACAATTAAATATACATAATCTTTGTCTTCCAACTTACAACCTTAAAATACACATTGTAATTATAATAGATTCTTTTATATATCAGTGTATATATACTATTTTCCCAATTTGTACTCATTTTCCCCATTTGTTGGGGTTCTTCTGAATTCACATATTTGTCTTTAAACAGTACCATTCTCTCTTTATGATTCTTTATCACTTTCCATAAATATATTTAAAGATCAATAACATTTCTTCATACAATGCATTTATTGACCCCCTGCTGAATCACTAATATTTTAATATTTTAAATATTGCTCAATGCTCCACCATAATTCCAATATTTAGATCTGGAAATCTCAATGTTAGGGGGAAATTGAACTATTTCTTCTATTGTGTTTATATTTTTAATTCAGCAATCCTAGTAGAATTTAGTGGCATGTATGAAAAGAAGAAGAAAAATTGTTATTGTAAGCACTTTTATATTTGCTTTGAACCTTGATCATCCTAATTAGAATAAGTAACAACTTTCCTAACTTAATTATGGTTTTGTAGTGTTTTGGAAAATAGTTATGACCCTAAGTGATAAAACGGCAACAACACAGAGTCAGGAATGCTGCTGCTATTTCTTTAGTCATGTGGTGAATGACTGATCACATGAGAACTCAGTTAAAAGTATGTGTTAAATGTGATTTCTTACTTTTAGAGATGGATTATTTGGTTAGTTAAGGGGATTTTTAAAAACATTCCAGGTTTTTAACAGCTAAGCTGCTGTCCTTGGCTTTCTTCCTAAATATGAAAGATTTAATCAATGCACCTTTTGTGTATTATCGCTCTAAATAGCGATAAGCCAAATCTCAATATATAATAGATCAAATGTAACAACTGTTGAATATCTATGAGAAGACTACTGGAAGACATAGTTTTTGTTCCTCATTTGCAAACTTTACAGATAAGCTCCACAATTAGTCAGTGGCCTTCTCCAGCTCATTTCTCCTCCAGCACCCACTAGCACGGTTGGGAAAAGTCTATGAATTTATATGATTCCATTTAAGGCAGACCTCTATTCCCTCTTTTATTTATTATTTTTTATCCTGATTTTTTTATTATTACTTTATAAATAACTCAAGGCAGCGAACACACATAACCCTGTGAGGTGTGGGTTGGACTGCGAGAGAAGAACTGGCCAAAACTCCTAAATTAGTAGAACCCAGAATCTCTTGGTTTCTAGGCCAAGACCTAGAGACTACAGGTACTTCCCAACTTACAAGAGTTCATTTAGTGACTGAAGTTACAATGACACTGAATAAAACTGACTTATGACTAATTTCCACACTTAACAACCACTGCAGTATCCCCATGGTTATGTGATCAGGCACTTGGAAATTGATTGATATCTATGTATGAGGTCCATGTAATCCCCTTTTGCTAGCTTCTGACATGCAAAGTCAATGGGGAAGCCAGATTCACTTCACTTAACACCTGCAGTGATTCACTTAAAAACTGTGGCAAGGAAAGTTGTAAAATGGAGCAAAACTCCTTTAGCAAATGTGTCATGTAGCAACAGAAATTTGGGGGATTAATCGTGGTCATAAATCAAGAACTACCTGTACTACATACCACTAGTCTAGCTCCCATTTGGATTGAAAATATGTTTCATTCTGCTTAACTAAACAGTAGCTACTGCAAATGTTTTGGCCAGAAAAAAGGATGGTATGCTATTTAATGGATTAAGAGCTGCTCCAGAGCAGGGGTCTCCAACCTTGGCAACTTTAAGCCTGGTGGGCTTCAACTCCCAGAATTCCCCAGCCAGCAAAGCTCCAGAACACACTTATTTTTTATTATAATCCTATGCCCTGTATCTCTATTGCAATTCCAGGGGTGGTCTTCAAAAATTTTAGTAAGGGGTTCTCTGCCCATTTGCTGTGTGGGCATGGCCATGGTGGGCATGGCCTAGTCAGCCTTCTGCACCACAGCAGGGGGGTGCTTTTTGCCCTCCCCGGACTTCGGAAGCTTTTGTCCAGCCTCCAGGAGGGCGAAACAATCTCCCCAGGCTCTGGAGGCCCTCTGGAGGCCAGAAACACCCTGAACATCCGGAAGGCCCATTTTTCACCCTCCCCGAGCATCCGTACGCACTTACCTGCATCCAAAACAAGCTGTGTGGGGACTCCTGGGAGGGGTGATGTGGGTTGGGCGGAGCCAGCCAGGAGTGGGATTTGGGGGTCCTCTGAACTGCACAGAATCTTAACTAGAGGTTCTCCCGAACCCCTGCGGACCCCCAGCAGTTGCCCACCCATGTATAATTGTAATGCCTTCATTTGTAATGCTATCTCTCATGTCCAGCCATATTGTTGTTCAAACAAATTGCAGAGTAATGGCCCAGAATAACTAGTTAATGGAGTATCGATTAGACAATGTCAGAGGCATAGAAATGCACACACCCTAAAGGGAAAGATCTTACAGCTAGCAGACTGCAGAACTGGGACTGCAACCACACCTCCCTGATGTAGAAAGCTAAAAAAAAAACAATTCAGGTGACTCTGTCCTGGCATCCAGCCCAGTTATATTATGGAAGGAAAGGAGCCTGCAGGTCAGAAATTACACAATCGCTGCAGTTGGCATAGCTGGATTCCTTTCTGGGCCCTTTGGCTGCTTCAAAGACTGGCATTGTGGAGGGAAATTGGGCTTTAAAGACAGTGTTGTGTAATAAGTCTTAGTCTCTTCCATAAGATGAATACAAATCAGAAGAATGTGTTGAACTTGATGCGTGTTCCTTTAGCCCTTCCTTATAAGGCTCATTTTCCATTTCATTGATTATCTTGGCTTTCTTTAATCTATTCCAGTTTATTTAGAATTGCATCTTTCTTGAATGATAGCTCCTATGTTTGGACATAAAGAACTCTGGAACAGGAAAGAACAATGGTTTGCTGTTTGTTTTTGTGTTTGTATAGTAATTCAACTATATTCCAGCTCTAAAGTTGCAAAAGTTCTTTTTTTTTCAACTGATTCATACTGATTGTTAGAGTGGGTGATCAAATGAGGAAGCTGAGACTTGATCCATGTAGCAGCTTTTTACTTCAGCTCATAGTGACTTCAGCTGAGTTTGCTGCAAACAGTACCTCCTTTTATAGGGGGCTGTTTGCAGCCACTGACAAATTACCCTTGACCACTTCAAGTCTCCTTGAAGTGGACTGGAGTGAGAACTCCTACAATACATAACACTCCTCCCTTCCGGATTGGACAATCCATTTACAAAATTTGCATTTTATTTACATACATAATCGCGTAAGTACTTAGGGCGTGTTCTTGCCCTACTGGGCCTGCGCGGCTCATTTGGTTAATTGGATGTTGTCAAAGGAGGATCCCTGTCTGCAGGCTCTGCCTTTGGGGCAGTGTCTGCCCTAGAATGGGCATTGAGCCCGCAAGCCGGGCTAGCCTCCTCCCTTGGCATTGGCTGTGGGAGGCACTGCTGGAGCTCAGGCTGTCCAGGTACATCCTCTGGAGGTGGCGATCTCATGCCTGTGGAAGGTGATTGATTCATTAGGGTTCCCCTTTCCCCGTCTTCCCCCATCTGCAGCCTCGGTTGGTTGATTTCCTACTCCTTTCCCTGTTGTCCCCCAATTGTAGCTTGTATGATTTTGGACTCGTCCTTTCTGTGATTCTGCCTGGCAGCCATTTTGTCTCCCCAACGTGGTTCCTTGCGTATAATCTATCTCCCTCGTGGAACCTCCTGGCTTCGCATTCCCTGTGGGGTTCGGACTTGGGGTTGTATGTTGGATGCAATCTGTCAAGTGTTATCCTGAGTTTCCTCTCCATGAGGATCTCAGCTGGGCTTCTTCCTGTGCTTGCACATGGGGTGACATGCTGCCAGGACAGGAACAAATCGATATGTTCCTGCCACCCCCCTGGCCCTAGTCGGGACAACCTGCATTTGGTTGTTTGGACCATTCATTCTGCCATTCCATTGCATTGTGGGTTGTACGGGGACGTGAGAATGTATCTTACCCCTAAAAATCCTAAAAATCCCTCAAATTCGGTTGATGTAAATTGTGGTTCGTTATCGGACACTAGTGTGTCTGGAAGACCGTATGTGGTGAATAGGTGCCATAACACTGAGGTGACTGCCTCCGAGGTGGTGGATTTCATCAAGGATATTTCCAGCCCTTTTGACAGTGCATCTACTATTATGAGGAACATCTGGCCATGGAATGGCCTCGCAAAGTCTATGTGAATCCTGCTCCATGGCCCCAATGGGGTTTTCCATGTGTGCAGGGGTGTCTTGGGGAGTGCTGGTCTTGATTCCTGGCAGGGTGTGCATTTGGCTACAAACTGCTGTATGTCAGCATTCATGCCTGGCCACCACGTGCAACTGTGCGCCAGGGCCTTCATCCGGACTATGCCCGGGTGACTTTCATGGAGGCTTTCTAGCACCCAATGCCTGAGTGCCCTGGGAATAACTACCCTGTCCCCCCAGAGCAATACTCCCCCCACTACTGACAATTCCATTCTCCTGCACAAGAATGGTTTAAATTTGCTCCCCCATGGTTCTCCCTTTGGCCACCCCCTCATGACTCAGTTCAGAACTGTCCGTAGGGTGGTGTCCATCACTGAAGCCTTTGCCATCATTGCTGCAGTGACCAGCCCTTTGTCCAGCAGGTTCAATATGAATACGGACAAAACCGGGACAGGGTCTACTAACTCTTCTGGCAGCGGGCTTCTGCTTAACGCATCGGTGCGCCCCATATACTTTCCTGCCCAGTGTACCAGCTTGTAGTCGTATGCCGACAGGAACAACCCCTATCTCACAAATCTGGGTGGTAACAAGGTGGGGGCGGGGCGGTCCCCCGCAGTTAATGCCAGCAAAGGCAAGTGGTCTGTCACAATGTCAACATGACGACCATAAACATACTCATGTAATTTTTTAACCCCCGCTACTGTGGCCAGGGCTTCTTTGTCTATCTGGGCATATCTTCGCTCCACGGGGGCCAATGTTTTTGAAAAATATGCAGTTGGTGCCTCTTCGCTGTTGGGTAATTGGTGGTTGAGGACCACTCCCACCCCAAATGGGGATGCGTCACAGGCTAACACAAGTGGGAGGGTTAGTGAGTATTGCATTAAAACACAGTCAGCAGTCAACAAGTCCTTTACAGCTTTAAATGTGGTGGCTTCTTTTGGCCCCCATTGCCACGGAATGGTTTTCCACAATAGGCGATGCAATGGCTCCACTACTGTGGCTTTGCCTTTAAAAATACGTTGTAGAAATTGAGGATCCCTAGGAATGCTTATAGGTCGGCTTTAGACCTGGGGGTGGATGCTTCTTTAATCGCTCTAATTTTTTCGGCAATTGGGAAAATTCCCTTCCCATTTATTTTGTAGCCAAGGAACTCGACTTCCTGGGCCCCAATAATACATTTGGATGATTTAAATTTTAGCCCGGCTTCCCTGAATTTGAGTAAAACCGTGTGGAGGTGGCTATCCAATTGGCTGGTATCTGATGTGGTAATTAGGATGTCATCAAAGTATGGAACAACTCTGGGTATGCCCAATAGGAGGCGCTCCATGAGCGCCTGGAAGACTCCTGGGGTGACGCTCACTCCGAATTGGAGTCTATTGCATTTAAATGCCCCTCTGTGTGTGACTATTGTTTGTGCTTCAGCAGTTTCCTCATCGACAGGAAGTTGCTGGTATGCTTGCGGCAGGTCTAATTTTGCAAAAATGGCGCCCGCCCCTAGCAAATGTAGTAGATGCTGCACTACCAGAACAGGATATGCGCTTTGTTGTAGCACTTTGTTGATTGTGCACTTATAGTCTGTGCAGATGCGAATGGAGCCATCTGCCTTTAGGGGCATGACTATTGGGGTCTCCCATTTGGTGCGGTCCACAGGTGTAATTACCCCTTGGGCTATTAGTTTGTCTAGTTCCGTGTCTACTAATGGCCTTAAGGGCAGCAGAACTCTCTGGGTCTTCAAGCATATTGGAGCCACCCTGGGGTTTAAATTAAATGAAATTGGTGTTCCTACATACCTTCCTAGGGTTGGTGCAAGCATGTCCTGGAACTCCGCGATGAGGGGGGTTGCTGTCATCTCTGTCCCCCCTTCCACATGGTACATGCCTTCGATGTGTAGGCCAAGTGATGACAACCAATTTCTCCCCAGCAGCATCGGTACTTGCCCACTGGCAATCTGAATCGGCAGCTTCCCCTGGAACTCTTGTTTCCCTCGGAAGTGCACCGAGACCTCATGGGAACCCAGGATTGAGATATGGTTCCCTTGGCAGTCAACTACTCTGACTGCTTGTGACTCTACACAGCTCTTTTTGATTTGGGGTGCTACTTGTTTCAGTCTTTCTCAAGAAATCAAGGAAATAGAGGCCCCTGTGTCTATCTCCATTATGCATGGTCCCCTTCTATCTTGACTGTCATGTAAACGGGAGGCTCGCCCCTTACTCTTACTTGCCTAATTCACACAGTCTGTTCCCCTAATATTCGCACAATGTTTGCTTCCAGCTGCTCTTTTTTCTTCTCCCTTTGCTCTCGGCTGGGCCATTTTGCCGTGGCTCTCTTTGATGTGTTGTCTTCATGGGGATTCATCCAATGAGTCATAGGGTCTTTCAGCCCAGCAAGCATGGGCCAGGTGCCCCTTTTTATTGCACCGGTGGCATACAGCGTCCCTATACTTGCACATAAATCTAGGATGATGTCCCTTACAGCTGGAGCATTTCTTCCATAGCCCCCCCTCTATGCTCCGGCGATGGCGTGAAACCCGGTTGCCTTTGTTGTGGGAGAAGTACACTTCCTCCTCCTCGCTCTCGTCAGGGGTCGTTAGGCTTGCCTCATAATGCACTGAGGGCCGGCTATTTAGGGACATCTTTTGTAGGGAGTCAGCTGCTCTCTCGGATAGCTCATTAGCCAAATCTTCTTCTATTGTGGCTTCTAGCATCTGCTTTTTCCGCCGTATCAGCCATCGTTGTAGGCTCTTGTCTCTTCTCCCAAAAATTAGTTGGTACTTGATTTCCCTATCCAGGTCAGTGAACTCACAAAAATTGGCTTTTTTCCGAAGCACATCAAGGAATTTGGAGACGGACTCTCCTGAATTTTGGGTTGTGCTTCTAAATTCAAACCGTTGCGCCGTTGCAGACACAGCTGGGGTTTAATAGCTCGTCAGGACTTCCTTCAGTGCCTTCCATTCCATATCGACCACGCAGGTGGGCTGGGATACGTTCACCACTTTGGCGAATACATCTGGCCCACAGTCAGTCAGGAACAAGGCTGCCTTTACGTTGTCCGCAGCATTCGCCATTGAGTTGGCTTTCAGGAACAGCTGGAACCTCAGCATGTACAACTCCCAGTTTTCCTGCTCTGGGTTGAAAAACGCCAGGGGAAAAAGTGTTGGGGCTGCTGCCATTGTTGCCATTTCCACTTCAGCGTATGAATTTGGCGCCTTTGTTCGGTGGGCGGCTCCTGCGTTCTTGCCACGCTGTCCTGGGTCGGCTGGAATTCTCTTTGTCTTCCTCCCCACTCCTTCATCACCAGTGTTAGAGTGGGTGATCGAATGAGGAAGCTGAGACTTGATCCATGTAGCAGTTCTTTATTTCAGCTCATAGTGACTTCAGCTGAGCTTGCTGCAAATAGTACCTCCTTTTATAGGGGGCTGTTTGCAGCTACTGACCAATCACCCTTGACCACTTCAGTTTCAAATTACAATTTTGAAAGTTTTTGGGGTACTGCCACACCATGTTCCATGCTTATCCAGGCATTCGGTTGCATTTTTGTTGTTATTGCATAAATCCAGAGCTTTGTATTATCTTGCTTTGTTCTGAGCCAGTTTCCAAGCAACAAAATCCTATGATTCCCCACCCCACCTTCTTCTCTGACTTTTTGGTGCAATTACCATTCCTGTTTTCATAGTCATTTTGTTTAACAAACATATTGATAATACAATATGATTCTGGTTGCCTTGATTGTTTCACAGAGGGATGGAAGCTTGGTTAATATTATACATCAGATACTGACAAATTTTGATGAATGTCAGGGTCCTAGTAGCCACTCACATAGGAGGCTAAGTTCTTAAGAGAGTGTTATTGACTAGATTTATTGAAAGGATAAAAGGAATAAATTTATAATAGTAATAGTAATATCATTTAGAGTTATATAATGCCCCATAGTGCTTTAAAACTCTCTCTGGACAATTTACAATATAGAAGCATTATTTGCCCAACAATCTGGGTCCTCATTTTCCCAGCCTCAAAAGGATGGAAAACTGAATCAACTTTGAACCCCATCAGGATCAAACTCCAGGCTGTGGACAGAGTTTTTGCCTGTAATACTGCAGTTTAACTACTGTTCCACCAGAACACATTATCTGGGCAACTGGGCATGTATATTTTAGTACTTTTATCAGTATGTTTGTTTAGGCAAGGAATCTTGCTCTTCTTCCTGATTGCCTCCTGAGTCAACCAGGAAGCTGTTAGTAACTTTCCTGAAGTCACCACCCTCTTTCACCACCCTCTTTCACTGGCTGTGAGAAGACCATTACAGCCAGGCTTTTGGTAAAAGGAAACATTATTATTAGGAATAACTTGAAAGCACAGGATGCAGTTCCATTTTGAGTATGAAGCAGTAAATAACATTTCCAGACTAGAAACTTGGTGAAAGTCACTTTCATTTATTTATTTGTTTGTTTGTAACGCCTCTTTATTATGTTTACAAATAATTCAAGACAGTGAACATATCCAACACATGCTTTTCCGCCTATTTTCCTCACTAAAACAACCTTCAGTTGGGGTGAGAGAGAGTGGCCCAAAATTATCCACCTGACTTTCATGACTATGGTAAGACTTGAATTCTTTTCTAGCCTGTTGCCTGATACCATGAATATCAAACTTGTTGTATCATGTTGCTGTCACATGAGTTATCGTGACATTCCCCCCCTCTTCGCAGAGCTGGGGTGGGCGTGGCTTGTGCATGACACATTCGGCCCATGGGAAGCTAGTTTGACACCTGTGCACTAGACTAAGCTGGCTACTTCCTAGAAAAAGAATGGGTTTAATATTCAATTCAATACACTTATTTTGATTGATACTTGATAATTCTTCCCACAAGATAGAAAATAACTGTGAAGACAGCACGCTCAAGAATAATTGCCTTCATATTTGAGCAAACTCAAAGACTGGTGGTAGAACACGAAATGGAATATAAGCAGTAGGGTTGCCTTCTTTAAAGACATTTTTATGTGTGCATAAAAACAGTGGAGCAATTGTGGGGAATCAGGTTCTCCATCATGGTATCTTTGCCAAGTATCACTTACTTTGCATCCAATACAAACAGAAGTAATGTAATAACATTATATCACAATTATTTCTGTTCTAAATTCTGTGTCACATGTGTCTTTATCCAATGTATTTTTGTGTTTTTCCACTGAAACAACGTTTAGCCAAGTTTCCATTGAAAATGTATCTATTTTTAATGTCATAGCAATTATACCACATCTATTTCAGTTGGGAACTGTCTGTACGGCTATGATGTCATCACACTGTATTTCTCACAATGATATTCTCTTTCTACTTTGTACCTCTGGAGATAGAACCATGTCACTTTCAGAACTCCTGCACAGTCTGCTAGGAATACTAGAAATATTTCTTAATTAAACAAAATATTAATGGCCTTGTCAGACATTCTTCCTTTCCTCTCCCCAAATCTATGCAAAATCTGCCTTTCACAATTTGCCACAATCAATATATTGTTATTCCAGTCATCCAGGCCATAGCTTTGATAAGAAAATATTAGGTTGATCTACAGCCAGAAATATTAGCCTGATGCATGGGCTATATAATGTAATATTGGCATCGCTAACTTAGTAAGTGAATTTTTATCAGTTCAAATGTGCTTGCATGTTTGATAAGATACGCTACAAAGGCCATTTCTAAAAAATGACCTCAAACAATATGATCCACTCAGCAGAACTATAAGTTCTCCTGACTCATATTTTTGCCGCCTATGTGAAGTCAACTCTGATGCTGATGGTAACAGCTTGAACTGGGAAATCTGAGTTCATGGTTCAGATCTTGCCTAACCGCATAGGGTTAGAATTCTACTTTCAGTTCTTCTCAAATCAATTTGAAACTGATTTACAGCCATCTCAGTACTAACTCTCTTTTTTTTCACAGATGACCAAGCAAGACTTGTTAAGTCCTCCCAGCCATGGAATATGAAAAATATCTCACCTAATTTCCATAACAAAGGAAATTGAATGAATTCATCACATTCCACCCCTAATTTCCAGTACATGTATCTGTATGTATTTGTTTGATGCTTTGCAATAACAACGATAGTAATAGGTGCCTTGGGTGCAGTCCCAAAACAACTGGAGCACCACTTGAACATCATAGGCATTGACAAATTTGCCATCAGTCAATTGCAGAAGATGGCTTTACTTGGAACTGCTTCCATCCTGCGATGATAACTGTAACACCGTCAAACACCCAGATTTGCCTATCCCAGGATCTTGGTAAGGATTCAATAGGTAGACAAAAATGTCTAACCCAGTTTGAACATCTGGCTGACTGCAATGACTAATAACAATAACAACAATAACAGTAATATAAATAAATCAGAGAGTTTGCTCTGATGTGAAGCTTTGATAGAAACTTGATTGTGGAAAAAAATTATGTTTTTAGCAAACTTCATTAGCACGAATGCTTGCACATCATCCACAGTTGTATTTAAAATCCCCTGTGAGTTATGAAACTAAAATAACTGGATGTTGGTATCTTGCCAACTAAGCATTTTCTCCTCATGACTGGCTGCAAAGTTGCTCTAAAAACAATGTATATGAAAAGAAACAAGCTCCAAGAACATAATATTGAAATTTTTATAAAATGAGAAGAGGGACGGGAGAAGGAAATAATGGTTGACTTTTAAAATCAGTTAAGAAGTCATCTTATATAGAAACAGGTAATTTCAATAAACCAAGAAATAACTCTGTTTCCCAAAACAATGACATGCATTTGATCATTCCAAAGCTCTTCCATGAAAGTGTGTCACTTGGACAATGAGGGCAAGGCTGACCTGCTTTATGGATTATTCATTAGATTATGAGATTTATTTGGGTTGAATTCCGCCCAAATTGGGTGAAACCAGCTCTGCTCGATCTGGTTTAGTATGTTGCGCAAACTTAGAGAACTGGACTGAATAAATCATGCTTAAGTTAGCTATGAGTAAGCATGGATGAATATAATTTTTAAACAGGACTTTTAAAGAGGTTTTACATAATACTTTATATAAAAATAAGTAGTTTCTTTTTGTAATAACAGGGTTCAGCTAAGAGGTTGTTGTTGTTATTAGTTGCGAAGTCATGTCCGACCCATCGCGACCACATGGACAATGTTCCTCCAGACCTTCCTGTCCTCCACCATCTCTGGAGTCAACCCAAGCTCATGCCTACTGCTTCAGTGATGCCATCCAGCCACCTCGTTCTCTGTCATCCCCTTCTTCTTTGGCCCTCAATCTTCCCCAGCATTACATTCTTCTCCAG